>CM059207.1:14177582-14260082 GCA_030347435.1 Clarias fuscus | reverse complement strand
ATTCTGACAAACTCCAAACAATGATCAGACAAGAATGGGCTGCCATCAGTCAGGTGGCCCACAAGTTGAATGACAGCATAGCAGGGAGAATTGCAATGGTATTGAAAAAGAAGGGTCAACACTGCAAATATTGATTCTTTCCATAAACCTAATGAAATTGTCAACAAAAACCTTTGACACTTATGAAATGCAATGTTTGTAATTCTACTTCAGTATACCATAGTAACATATGACAAAAAGATCTAAAAACACTTAAGCATGAAGCAGCAGTCTTTGAGAAAATTAATATTTGTGTCATTCTCAAAACTCTTGGCCATTTTGAACATTTTCTTTTGAAAAAGTATATATTGCACTTACTGCTATTTAAGTCACATGATATGACTGGAGAACTTAAGAGTCTAGGAAAAAAGGGTCACACTAACTATTTATTGGACCACCTTTTGCATTGATTATGGCACACATTTACTTTTTGATTTGGTTATGCAATCCCACAACATTGATTTACATCCAGAGTCAATTAAAGATCTTGTATGGATGATAGGATACTCAGGTCCCTGTGTAAAGTCTTCTCCAGTACATACCAAAGATATTGAATGGGGTTATGTTCTGGACTGGTGGCCAGTTCATGTGTGAAAATTACATCCAACAGTCTCTGAACCACTCTTTCACAATTTGAACCCAATTAATCTTGGCATTGTCATCTTGGAATATTTCTGTGCCATTGGGAATAAAAAATTGATTGATGGAAAAAGCTGTTTATTCAGTATGTTCAGGTAGTCAATTGTCCTCATTTCAGGCACATTATGTTACTGAACCTAGATCTGACAAACAGAACGAACCCCAGATCATAACAGGCCACAGGCTTGTACGGTTGGCCCTGTAGGCACGATAGGTGCATGACTTCATCCACTTAATTTTGGAACATGGAACATCAGGACTCATCAGACCACATTACCTTTTTCCAAAGCTACACTGTCCCTAGGGTTTTTTTTAAATTAACCTCACTAATATGTGGTTTTCTTAAGGTTATACAGCTGATTAGTCCCTATTCCTTTCAGTAGGTGAACATGCTCCTACTTTCCCTTTTAAACACAGAGAGTTTTAATGGGGTTTTTTTTCTGACCAGATTTTTTCCTGGAACATGATGATTCACCACTGTCTCTCCAAGTTTGTCCATGCATTAACACAGTTGTTATAGTTTTAGAAGTACTTAATTGTTTCCTTTGCTTGGTGCAGGACAATAATTTGACCCTTTTGAAACAGAGTAACACCTTTATCTCAACCACAGGAGATGTCATCTGAGATGGTTGTTTAAGAAATGATCAGCTACTCTCTGCATCAGTTTTGATTTAATTTAGCTGTAATACTCTGTGATTTAAGAGTATTAGTATGGGTCACTGAGGTTGGCTGACTAGGTCTGGGGCATAGGCACCATTTTAATTCATCCCAAAGATGGTTAGTAGGGTAGGGGTTAAGGCTCTGTGCAGAACACTTGAATGAGTCCAAATACTGTAAATAGTGTAAACCATGACATTATGGACTTCAATTTGAAGAAAAAAAAAAGATTAATCTAAGAAATCTAAATCTAAGTAATCTTAAAATCAATCTAAAAAAATATGGCTCCTGCTTTGTGTCAAATTGTGTGACGAATGCTCACATATAGGGCTTCTGGTCATGTGTGCACATACTTTTGCCTACACTGAAAAAAATTGACGTTTAGTAGAAATGAAAAAATCTGCTATTTGTACTTAAAACATTTATGTTGGAATCAATATTTCAGAAAATTTAAACACTTAAAAAATGATATATTTATAATACATTTATAAAGTTGTACATTTACGTTAAAACGTATATGTACCTAATTTATTGTAGAAACATAGATGATATATCAATATGTATAATCTGGATGAGGTATTATATATATTTGTTTGAGTGTAGAAGATAAGGAAACATTATTTATTAATCCAACCTGAATTAATTCTTAAGCCTTCGATTTAGATAATGATATGGATCTCTGACATAACTTTGTTGAATAATTTTGTTGCCTATTGCCACTCTTGCTTGTCATAATTATATTGAATTTAATAATGATCCCTATTATAACAATATAAACCGCGTCTTTATACACGACTTGAAGGGTTGGCACATTAAAATAACCTCGACAAAGAGTTTATTGCAAATGCATTATAGAATTATAGAGTCGTGAACTCCATTTTAGTTTTTGTAATGAATATATTTCTATTTAATCAGTTTAACAAAAAACTGACATTGATTATGTATTTAATTTCCGCTTGACTTAATATTTAATTAACAAAATTAACTTTTCAGTGTGTTGTTGAATCTGTACACCAAGATATTTGCAGTAATCTGTGATAAAATTTGGTAGAAACAGTTAATAAATAATAGGATTCGATTACGAATCCTGAAATAAAACCTTAATGAACTATTGTACCAGACTGTAATCTGTCATTGTATGGCAAAGAAAACAAATTAATGATTAAACATAACCACTTATTATTTGCATTAAACACTATTAGGATAAATTCAGGTAAACAGGGACGAGAAATTGCCTAATATTTTAGGAGGTTACTTTGCCTGAATAATTAATAGAATAGAATGCCAAAAGAAAAACCAAAAAGTGGTATGGGGCACACACACAGAAACATACGCACGCGCGTACACACCCACGCACGTAGACACACACACGCACACACCCACGCACGCACACATTTGTGAACAAACATAGAACATAAAAGACAGTGGTTTCTATGTTACGAGAACTTATTCAGACTAGATAAAGATTTATTTTAATTACATATTGGTTATTAAGAGTATTTCACTATCATAAAAATTCCCAATAGGAGAAATGGTATATGCATTAGCTACTGACCTCCCTATAATGACCCGCCTCCTCATTATATATGCTACATATTTTACATACACGTAATACTACAAAATATAGAAACAAAGCAAAAAACGTAATCGAAGAATATACAGATACTTGGAATTTAATAACTTTTAAGATGGTTTTTAAAATACATATTTGTAAACACATTATGAACAGATAAGTACAACAGATGAATGAATCGACGAACAAAACACCTTACAATTATAGTTTATTTATGCATTTGGTAGATTTTATGCAATAAGTAAGGTTTCTCTTATTATGAAGTATTATGAAGGAGAAATGTGACCAAACCAACCAAAAATAAATAAATAAATAGTTGTCGAATTAATTAATTAATGAATTAATTAATTCATAATTACCTATGTTAGTACAGATTATGTAATAATTCCACAAGTATTTTAAGTGCTATTTAAATGCTTTATTTATTTTTGTATTGCGATTTTTTTTTACAGTACAGTTATATTTCACCATTAAAGCCAGGCCCACTGATTTTGATGGGCGACAGATTTAATTATTTCGTGGTGCATGTCAGACTAGCGAACAAATCAAATACCTCAGGAAATGATTAAACCATGCAATAAATACATAATGAAATAAACCATGAAAAAAATGACACATTATTAATTTACTAATTAAATAAAACAATTTAATAAAGTTAATTTGAATATACAAAAATATATAAAATTATTTCATGACTAAGTTCATTATAATTATTATTTAAACTATTTATTTAATGACGTCACATTCCCTCAACCAAATCTTATTTATACTTCTACAGTGAATAATAATTTATTCTTTACAATAAATTATAATACTACTTTTGCGTCCACTGATACTGGTGTAATTACAAGGATTAAGTCTGACTGTATTTTATTAAAGCTCAGTCATGAAAGCCTGCGGTTTTTGGTCATTATTTAACCTACCAAAGTTAAACTAACGTAATTTAAAGCAATGGACAGAATAAACTTGCGTATGCAAATACGACTTCATATCACATACTATGACAACACTATTTGAAAGATAAGTGTTCATATCTAATCAAAATCATTCAGACTTCAAGAGCCACCCCTTAAAACGTTTGTTGCCTTGTCTTGGGAGGAGCGGTCAACCACAGAGGGCTATATAAGCTGGCTACATAGAGCTTAAGTACAGGAGTCTTAGTTCATCAGAACATAGAGAAACCCAAAGTCAGCAACATGGTTGCGTGGACAGATTTCGAGCGCTCTACCATCCAGGACATCTTTTCAAAGGTCGACGCCGCATCAGTCGGTCACCAGGCGCTAACAAGGTAGATTTTTGCAAAAGCATTTTTTTTCCCTCGATTTTTTTTTTATTACCTTTTTATTATTCAATAGTGCCAGCAACCTATGAAACCGCGTGCCTCTGAATTTGCTCCTCAGGTGTCTTGTCGTGTACCCATGGACCCAGAGGTACTTCAGTAAATTTGGAAACTTGTACAACGCCGCTGCCATCGCTGGAAACCCCAAGGTTGCTGCCCATGGCTTGGTCGTAGTCGGTGCTCTGGAGAAAGCTGTGAAGAACATGGACAACATCAAGGGCACTTTCGCCGACCTGAGTGTCCTGCACTCTGAGAAACTGCACGTGGATCCCGATAATTTCAGGGTGTGTTTGGTTTATTTATTACCATAAGTTATTGCTTCCGGCAGTTGCCATTTTACATTTAAGACTTGATGTAATCGTTTGTTTTATATCTTAACCTGGGTTTCTGTTTTCCTCACGTAGCTGCTGGCTGACTGCATCACCATTGTCATCGCCTCTGTCATGGGTGCCAGCTTCACAGGTGAAGTGCAGGCAGCTCTGCACAAGTTCCTGGCTGTTGTAGTCTCTGCACTCGGAAAGCAGTACCACTAAACGCTGAAATAACTTTCAGTTATTGAAACGACCATGTACTTGGCAAAACAAGTATTTAAATAAAAAAAAAAAAACAGTACATATTTGTGAATCCTGTGATCATTCCTTGTGAATTTAGGGATTCAACTACAACTACTACTACTACTACTACTAATAATAATAATAATAACGAAACTACTGAATGTTCTTTACAGTAAGTGTTTGTTTGTTTTAGGGTATAGTAATCATGTTTATATTAATTATGTTCCTCAAGTATTTTCTTGTCATAATACGGATGATTGATGAAAAAGATTGATTGGTTCAAATTATTTCAAGGTGTTGCTACAAACTCACAACTTATTCAGTCCAGCATAAAATAAACGAACAAGATGCATTATGTGATGAACATACAGTACATACATCACGTAAAGAAAGGTAATAGACAACTAAGTGTGAAGGTAATTAATAATAGTATAATTAAAAGGTATGACATAACTGTAGTAGTAGTGATTAATAAAATTGTACGTGTTACTTTTTTAAAACTAATTAAAACACATAAAACACGACTAAAATATTGCCAAATAAGAGGTAGTAATGTGGTACTGTTGATTGTCACTGCCTGCAGCGTTTCCCTGCATTTCCCTGCATAGTCTATTTACAGTGTATAAACAAGTTTTAAGATTTTATATACATACGCCCATACAAATAATACAACCGTATGCTGGACCGTAAGATGAGTAAAAAATACATCAATATGATTAGGGGATTTTTGTCTGTTGTTTGTTCACGCACAATGTGAAAACTACTGAATTAATTTTCATTGGGTTTTCACAGGAGTGTTTGTTCGAACTTGAGGTAACATACAGTATAGGCTTTGTTTCATCGCAATCGGTTCACGCGAGAAGACTTTGAAACTTTTCAATTTAAATGGAAAACGCCCTTGTATCATTAAAATGTTATCCTTGAAAAATCATTAGTTCATCTTACAATCCAACAGATGGCGCTGTTTCTGTATTTAAAAAAAAATACGCGCGTATGGGTGTTCCACTGAAATCTACTTAATAAACGCGATCTCACACCTTAATTCCGCCCATTTCACGCAACACATAAACATTTTTTGTCAATTCCAAAATTCAACAGATGGCACTACACTCACTCACTCATCATCTATATCGCTTTATCCTGTATTGAGTGTCGCGGGGGGCCTGGAGCCTAGCCCAGGAGACTCAGGGCACGAGGCGGGGTACACCCTGGACGGGTGTCAATGCACTCTAACCATGCATTAACCCACCGTGCCCCATGGCATTACAATGGATCACAAATAATTAATTTCAGGAAAAGTAAATATTATGTAAAAAAAAAAAAAAAAGACCTTATGTCACAAGGGGATTTTTTCTTGTGTGCACAAGTATAAAATATTATGAAATACAATACAGAAAAACTTATTTTTTTTTACTTTAGGTGACCAAGTAGAGCATTTTGCAATCTTTCAACCCTTTTTCCCCAGCTGGTGTACATGAATGAGTGGTGTACTTTTGGTACCACTGGTTGATGAACAAAGTCTCCAGAAACTCCAAGCCCAACCATTATGCATACTGCTCATTCTGTGTTCTGATGCAAGGGCACTTCAGCATATCCTAAGGAACTGGCAGAAAAGATGCTGAATGGGTTTCACAGAGCATGAATGACACACACGCCAAAACAACAACAACAACAACAACAACAAAAATCACATTTGAAAATGGCAGTCAACCAACAGTGCCTGTTATTAGACTGCTGAAAGAAACCAGAGTACCTGGAGAGAACCCACCATGCAAACTCATGCACTCAGGGGTGAGTTTGTAAGCACTAAAACTGGAGGTGCAAGCGGCCTCTAAGGCACTACACCACCAAGTCCCCAGTTTTCAACTCTCTTGTGGTATTTTTGTTAAATCCTGTGGCCTCACACACAAATTTCTTGCCTGTGTGGTAAATTTATACTATTAATTGTTTTGCATGCCTCTTAAAGCAAGTTACATGTTTTCCTTTTTTATTATCGATTAACTCTTTTTTCACGCTGCAGAATAAATAAATAAATAATAGATCAAACACTATCAAAGAATAATTCAGCTTAATTATGCAAAGTCATACCTTATTTTAAGCAACACTGGCACTCAATAAATTGTACTTATACACAGAAATGGATCATGTCTATAAGATTGTTTCAGTTTAAGAAAATACTCTCGACCATGCATTTTCATTAGAA
Organism: Clarias fuscus; assembly: GCA_030347435.1. NCBI lineage: Eukaryota > Metazoa > Chordata > Actinopteri > Siluriformes > Clariidae > Clarias > Clarias fuscus. Next base: position 14,253,078 of record CM059207.1, on the reverse strand, counting down.
TTTTGACATGCATAATATTACATAGTACATAACAGTGTATTGTATACTATAAATTAATTCTTTGTTAGTTCTGTAGAGAGCTGAGTGGCTTTAGCATGGTTATTTACTGTAGGTCATGCCAATGTTTCCCATTTCCTCAATGATGAAGCACTACTAGAATGTTTTACATCACATACACACAATTCAAAGAATTTATATAGAAAAGTAATGGTGGCTAGTAGCTAGGTATTTACATATCTTTTGCATTTGTCTATGTGGTTTAGTATATCCTGACTAAAACTGTAAACAAAAGCACCCAACTAAACTGTAAAAAGGCCAAACACGTTCAGCTGTTTTGCATGTAAAAATACACATTTGTAGCAGCAGGGCTACACTACATGTAGAAAGAAAATAATCACACTGCTACATACTGCAATATGGTCTGAAGTTATAAAACTTATATATAGTAAATGTAATGACCATTAGGACTAACTGTTTAACCAGCTGTTAGTTTGTTGTGGTCAGAATCCATGTTGCTGCAATAAAGTTTTATTTGATACTATATTATTACTACTGCAACACATGATCAGAAAGTATGTCAAATAGAAACATGATTTAAGAAAAATGCCTGTGCGCCTCACACTGTGAGGCACCCACTTTCTGCTGAAGAGAATTATTTTGAAAAATCAGATTTTTTAGCTCTCATTCACTGTTATGTAAACCGATTTTGCATGACTGTTGATTTAGCTGGTTGCAAGAATGCAGCAGCAAGAGAGGTCATATCTCATTAATCTCAACATAATCTGCCTCAGTGCTTTTGAAAAATGTCTACTTTGGTGCTGTTCTGCCCTCACTGGGCCTCAGTGGGTATGGCAAAATCTCAAGGCCCTGAAAACAAGTGGTTAACCCTGTGCCTTCAGTAATGGCCTCCTACTGTAGTTCCGATTATAATGATGCTGATTACAAAGCATTTACAGTATATCATGGATAGAGGACAGCAATAGCACTACAAAATAAAGCTCTTTCTTTCTGATTCTTAACCCATAATTTAAGGATTTACATGGGAAGAAAGGCTTTCCCTTACATTTTAATACACTTTAAATGTCAGTAAAGTGCACCTACGAAACATTTACCAATGCGTTTATAGTACTCAAATCTTGATAGAATTAAATATTTTAGTGAATCAAATATCACAACGGTTGGTTTATTCTCCTCAATTTCCAGGGAACAGTGCAACCTGCAAGAAAATCTTTGAAGCTCTCTATGTAGTACTAATAGACATCTATTGAAGCTGGTCTATTTCTTTGACCTTGTTCAAACAGCACAATTTTTGGCATATTCAGATTGGAATCAGTTTAGAATCAGATTGCTTTCATGTAGTCTGGACAGTTAAAAACCCCACATTGAATCAAATTTTTGCGAATCTGATTTGAACCACATCCAGAGGTGGTTTGAAATCTATTAAAATGGGATTCAGATGAGATGCATCTCATTCTGGATGCTATACAACTCAAAACGGATTTCAAACTATCCATTGTAACTCTAAACATGATGCGGAAGTTCAACTCCACATGATCATGTATGGGATATGGATTCATGACCCTTAAGTGAGCAGGAAGACAATAGAAAAAATGGAGACGGAAGAAAAATCTTAATTTTATAGATAATTAAGTTGCTGTGCTTTTGAGTTTGTGAAGGGTCTTTACCCGCTTTTCACGTCAAATATGTAAAAGTTGTGCCCTTGAATATTCTGTGCAGCTAAAGCAATCATGTTAGAAGAGTGGCTGGCTTACCCATCGTATGGAAACAGAGAACAACAGTCTCTGGACAAAATGCACATATGCCTGATTTCTTGCCCAATATATACATTTGTTACAGGATACATTTGTGATGGATGATGTGATGGGTCAGAGCAACTCCAAAACTGTAGCTCCTGTGGGAGATTCCTGGTCTGCAGTTGTCAGAAGCTACGAAACGTGGTCCAAAAAAGGACTTCAGACAGGGTTGTGGGCAGCCAGGGTCCATGGATGTGTGTGGGGAGTGAAGGCTGGCCTGTGTTACCCAATCTAATAGAAGAGCTTCTCTACAGTAGCTCAAATTGCTAAAAAAAAATTAATGCTGGTCCCCACAAAAGGCCATCAGAACAAGTTTCGGTGGCAAAAGAGGAGATTTAGTCAGTATTAGGTGGGTGGTCATAATGTTATGGCTGATCATTGTATTCAGGTTTCACTTTATTGATTGAATTTTGGGGGAAAAAATGTTGAAAAGAATGGTATATGGGTGGTGTCTGACTGATTTTGGATTGTAGTTTTGGGCCATCTAGACCAAAATTTTTGTTTAAGTCTAGCCCCACCTATACAGAGGAAGCAGCAAAGGTAGAAGGATATAAAGGAAGGATAATGATGTGAGACTGTTTTTCAACCTCATTTTAATGGCTATGGTCTTAAGTGAGATGTTAAATGTGGTCATATTGGTATGATGATCATACTGTAGGTCCAAAAGTATTAAACACCTTCACATTCTTAAGTTATAACTGACACCCTAGCTAGAAACTCTGAGAAAGCCTGATTGTGTCCCTTTGTTCTAAGATAGTGTCTGAATTTGACAAAAATGTAGAAAAAAAAGGTTTTGCTTGCTGTCATTGTTTACATGTCCGTACACCTTTATACAGTACAAAAGAAATCAAATTTTAGAAAGCTCACTGACTGATGCACTACTGATGGTACACTTCTCTTTTACCATTTATTGCTTGTACTGTATAGTATGGTACCATTTTCTGACAGTGCATACTAATTAGGAATTATTCATTTCATGGACAAATAACCATATTCAAGACAAAACTGACCTAGATCACAGGTGAAACTTTGGATTTGTATTTGTATTAATTAGTACACTGAAGAACTCCACAGTCCCTCTGCTGCAAATGAACCATTGTTAAATTGAGGTCACTACACATTTCTGCACTCTATAAATAGAATCAATTAAAAAATAATGAGGAAAAAGTGACAGTGACACTGAACATGCAGGGGCACTTTCACGATACAAGGATATTTAAGCCATGAAATGCATTATAGCCAATTTAACCTTAAATTAAATGAAAATAAAAGGTAGCTAAATCAATCGACTGTTCACAAAACAGCTAAAATGTGTTTTATTATTCAAATTCAGTAATAATAGTTACAAGATGAAATTGTACATTCAACAATAAATTTAAGTGCAGCTGTAAAATAATTACATTGATTGTTCCAGCAGCCTTTTCTTAAGTGGCAGGACACTGATACAGAGAAAGTGTATCAAGATTCTCTCTATTTCGAAGGCAAGATATTTTAATGCACATTAACATAATGACTATGGATGTGATGTTTCTTTTAACAAATAATTTAACTTTACAGTGTATTCACTTTTAATAATAATAATAATAATAATAACTTGAATAACTGTGTTACCTGGGGGAAGTTCCTATGTCAACTGTAGAAAAGAATACATTCCAACAGCATACATATTACGCCATTTTCAGTTACAAACTATACAGAGGAAGCATTTTGCTGCTATACAAAAACAGAAATATACACAATGCATGATAGTCATGACCTCACCCCAGCTTGCAACAAAATGTTCACTATGCTGTGATGAAGGCAGAGGCCCTCAAGATCTCCATGCAGTTTACTGTAATGAGTGCTCCAGTGATCTGTCTCCAGTGTTTAGTCACTGGGCTCTTCATCTTGTCCAAGGCCAGATGGAGATCCTGAATCATGTCCCTATAGCCTTCACCATACTGCATACTCCACGAGTAAAGGAAGTCATATGCAGGTTTCCACATGGACTAAAAACAAATAGAAAAAACTTTAAGCCAGAACAATGAACGCCTGTTTAGACATAGCTTATCTACAGTATACATAAAAAAATTATTAATACAGAAAAATACAATGGTAGCCTTGCAAAAGTATTCAGTTCCTTGACCTTTATCACATTTTGTAATGCTACAACCTGGAACTGCAATAGATGTACTTCTGATTGCTAGCACTTACATAAATTGTTATGCCTAATATTCAAAGGTGCAAATATTTTTTTGCAACAGAATATCAATAAAAATGGATAGGTTTAATATAATTTTAGCAGAAACTGTTTACCTGAGTACTGACTTCTCCACTTTTACCTCTGTGTGGTGCCTCATAACCAGCAATCTGAGAGTTTGACAGTTTTCCAATTTTATCAGCCAGTTCCCTCCACCGTACCCCAAGCTCAACAGCTGTGGACAAAATAACTGTGTTCTGGATTAAATGGGCAACAAGTCCCTGGGCATCCATTTTAAAAAGCCCCTGTAAAGAAAGAAAACAACATGCCACGTATTAAGAACATCCTGCTCATCTGAACAGGACATTCAAATCCCAAAATTTAATTAACTGAATTCCAAAAGCTATTTATGTAACTAAAAGGTACTTACAATTATAAGTTCATGTTGAAATTTCCGCCTAGTTTTTTGTGTGTGGCAGTCTTCCTTAAGCTTCTCAAGTACGCATGCTACCTTTTCTGCTTCTGTGTCAGCTTTCCTCCTAGAGAAACTGTCTATTGAGAGATCTGAATAACCCAGAGCTGCAGCGAAAGTTCTCCAAGAGGTTATGTGATCTGTTACAAGAGTCTGAATGGCAGAGTACATGTATGTGAGCTTTTTAAATGGCAAAGTCATGTTGTCCAGCAGGGTTTGTGTTGTGAGTCTAACTCCAGAAAAGTCAATTACTTGGTCCTTTGATATGACCTTCACATTCTTGCAGTGTACCAAACCAACACTTCCCCTGAGAAAGCCAATATACCATTCTTTTACTTTTGATTGTCCAACAGACTTAACTGTTTCTTTGGAGAGCAGAGCAATTGTTTCACCCTTGAAGTACTCTAGAAGATATTCCACTCTTGGCTGTCTAAGAAGAGATTTCACTGCAACACCATACCACTGAATGTTCACTGGCATGCCATCTTGAAACTTTCTGATCTGTGAGACAGATTCTTCTGGAATAGCTTGAGAATAGGTCATTTCCCTGTGACGATCTGCATGTTTGAGTCCATGTTTGTCTGTCCTCAGAGGAGCAGCGTCAGGAGAAATAACACAAAAATCTGCTAAAGAGAGAGAATTTGAGCCCTTCACCTGGATGGCCAGCTTGAACTGACCCATTTCTCCCTTGCCTGTCCTGGATAGTTCCAATGGCAAATGGATTACTCTGCCTGTTTTCAGTTCCTCTATTCTTACATCTTTATTCTTATCCTCATATTTCACTTCAAAATTTGATTCTGTCACAGTGGTTGTAAGGTGCAAATCACTCAGACAATGAGGCTTGAACTCATGCTTTCCCCAAAGTTCCAAAACAACAGGGGGCAAGTTTCTTTTACCTTTTTGGATATCAGAAAAAGGAAGTCTTGGTGGAACACTATCATAACAAGAAATGACTTGCACCACTTTGAAAGATGGGTGAATATGCTTGGGACCATATACTGCAACTGTAAATTGTCGGTCTAAATAGTCCCATACTGAGGTTGCTGGTGGCTGGATGACTGTGGCCTCTGCAGCAGCAATGATGAACATGTGAGGCTTTAGGTCCTGCATCTTCATTTGTAAAATGTCCTTATAGATGTAGCAGTCCTTAACCTTCTCATAAGGTCCATCTTTCCTATGGGCCACCAGACCTACAAATGTCGTCATGACTTGACTCAAAGGGTCATTTTTTACCTCAGCTGCCATTTTAATGTCAAGGGTAATGCCTTCCAGAGTAATAGGATTGCTGAAACTGATTTCCAAAAGAGGACTCACAGATGTTACATAATTATTATTGATGCCACGTGGTGGATCAAGGCTAGCTTTGAGACCAATTTCCTGAATCTCACCTGGAGCAACATAACCTTGGGGAATGTGGGCACTGATATTAGAGTATGGCAACTGCATTGTACCTCCATTGTGATCGATCTTACAGATAATTTGTGTGTCTGCAGCTTGGGTTTGAGCCCAACCAGGACTTTGTTTTATCAAGCTGAGATTCAAACAGGACCTGGTCAACTGCCTGTGACTCAACCAGGCCATTTTGTAAGCCTCCATATCATTTTTAAGCCAGTCAAAATCAGGTTTCAGGAATGGTCCATTAGAGCTAAAGCTGTTCTCCTTTTTGGATTCTTTTTTTACAATATTGTCAAGTATATCCGAGGCACTTCTCCACCGCCCTGATCGATTGATGCCATTTCTCTCAGGCTCCAGAAAACGGCTAAAATTGTTTTCATCTGAGGATATGCTTGTACAATCTTCGATACTGTTACCAAATAGAGCTGATGGATCCTCCTTCAGTATGGAAACATTTGAGTCAGTGGTGTTTCTGCACACAATGTCATCTAAGAAAGGATTTGACTGGGACAGTTTGTTCCAAAAAGGATTTGTTGTTTGTCCAGGGGGTTGGACATCAGGCTGTAAAACAGGCCATTCCGAATGTTTTGACATGTAACTCCCTGGATGAAGAAAAGATTGTAGGTAAATTATTCTGGGCAAATAACAGTAAAGCAATTATAAGTAAAACATTTACACTTCAGTGCATAGCTCTTGCACACAATGACAATCAAAGTACTGTCCAAATAATATGACTGATATTTTGTACCATTTATTTGTTTAATTCTTGTGAGCAGTATCACAACAGAAAAGTCAGTGTGTACATTAAAAATTAAATAGGAGTTTAAAAGGTAAAAAGAACTATGCTGAAAGAAGCACATCTCATCATCATTAAAGAGTTACACTTTTTTTTTTCATAAAAATGGCATTATAGACTTACATGATAAACATTTATCAACTTAGCAGAAATGTTAATACTTGAAATCCAGCTATCTATGACCTCATCCATTAAACATGACCATGCAATCAGGACTAAGGCATGCATGACCTTTCACCTTTCAAACTGACTCACTTATGTGTGGCATGAAGGGAAATAAAGGATAGCACTAGAAGTACAATAGCATTGGGTATGTTCAGAAATGTATGCATTTTCAAAAAATGCATCCAGACAATTGACGCTGTTTAACCAAATCAGCAAGCTTGGTATCTGAGGTTAGTAAATGTTTTGCACCTGCTGAGCACTTCTGAAAGGTGTTTAACAAAGCACACAGAAATCTTTAAAAATCTTGGCAATGAGTCTTAAACTAAGATAACAAAACATACTGACATGCTGAATGCAAGGCATAAAGAACTAAATATAAACATTATGTCCTAAAGTCTAACCACGACTAACTGGCACAAAATACGAATGAAAAAAAAAAAAAAAAAAATGCTCAGCAAAAGTTTATTCAGCACAATTTTTCAAAGTTGACCACCAGCTTTTGTACTGTATATAGCAGAAAAATATAAATAATAAACTTCAAGCAAGATTAATGCTTACACTGCATTACATGTTCTATTAACAAACTGTTCATGTTTACCATGTAAGCTATTGTTGTTGATGGTTACGTTGTCATCTAAATCGATCAGAGTTCCTTCTGAGCGACTTCGAGGCAGACCCCCAGTTTGTCGGATTGACTTTGCTCTTACAGCTGCCATCTTTTACATCTGACTGGATAAAAATAAAAAACAAAACAAAAAAAACATTAGGTTGAAGATAAATACATTATCTCTAAATGAGAAATGTGTATTTAAAAAATACTTAAAAATAAATGTTAGAATTGTATGCAATTGTTCCCTCTGGTGACATTAGGAGAAAAAGTTTCAGTGAGTAAACTTTTCATCTACCGTATACTAACAGTAATAAAATCAGTTCAAATTTGTCCATAGGCCAAATGCTATGAGGTTATTAATGTTGTGGCCACAACACAGTATATTTTTCCCACCACTTAGTAAGTCATGGCCATGAAATACCCCCCAATTCAACCATAGGAGCTAGCACTGAAGCCAGTGGCTGGGGTTTGGCCATTGGGCATCCCATTGGCTGGGAATCGAACCCAGGCATGGAGCCAACCACTGAGCCACTAATGCCCCAGACATTAGATACACTATAAGGACAAAAGTCTTTGAAGTAAACTACAAGATTGAGGTGGTCTCCCTTTTGCAGCTATAACAACTTCCACCCATCTTGGAAGTGTTTCTCGCAATCTCCGTTTGTCCCAATGGTGCTCAATGCGGTTGAGGTCATGGCTCTGTGCAGTCAAATTCTTTCATACTGAGCCCATCAATTTGTGTGTCTTTATAGTTCTTGTTTTGTGTACTGGGGCACCGTCATGTTGGAACAGAAAACTGGTGCCACAAAGTTGGAGGCATAGGGTTGTCCAAGATGTCTTGGTATGCTGAAGCATTAAATTTGCTCTTTACAGGGGATATGGGGCCTGACTGAAACACCTGAATTCAATGATTTAACAGATTTGGTCAAATTTGTCCATATAGTGTAGTAATGGGAATTTATGTATGCTATACACTTGTATATTCCTAAGGTATCACAGATGTATAGAGTCTATACTATAAATCGAAAAAAAAAAACAACATTTATTTTACATTCAAGTGGATCTACAAACACGCAGTAGGATAAAGATTCACTAGTACAACGTCGGCCGAGCAAAAACAACTATAACCCCAGTGTGACCTTTCGTGCACTATTTACAGCAATGCCACCGTGAAACCAGCCATTAGTGAGAAGAGCATTCCTTGTATGGAATCATCACTGTGGGGTTTAGTTCATCACAACAAGTCAATCAGTAATTATGTGCCTTACTGTGCCGCTGCACAAAAACAGGTTGGGCTTGTCTGGATCGCAAACACACTGCTTCCTCTCACCGGGCTCTTGTTAGAAGAAAAGAGCTCATCTATTCAACTCGACACACACACACACCAAACGAAATGACTTCCTTACATACTTTAAGAGCCCTACCTAGGTTATGAAATAAACACAATGACTCTAACCCCAAGTATGCATTAACAGCATGGAGTACTACTACTACTACTACAATATAGATGTGTCCTTATGTCGCAAAGTACTTGTTAAACACAGAACAATAAAACAGCCGTAATTCGAATACAAAATAACAGCTGTAAGCTAATATGCTGCGTATTGCTATAAAAAACACACTGGAGCTGCTGTGTGAAACGCGCTTCCACTGCCCGGGTGATTTACCTATTAACTGTTTCAGCAGCACCTACGCGAGAGAAAACCCGTTTCCTTCCAAACATTTTATCACAGCACACCATTCATTACACCGTAAAACATCAAGAATTAAATACAGCTTACCCGAAACGGAAGTTTCCGCTGCCACGTTCACGAGTTTAAATAAATAATTTAAAAAAAACACAGGGAGTGTCAACACTCATACACCTTGCGCGTTCAAACGCGTCCTCAGCTTCGTTTGCATAGGACCCACGTGTATTGTGGGAAATGTAGTCTTAGAAAAGCAGTCAGCGTACTTTAGCCTGAGAGCAGGCTCTGGTTATGACGCCGATACCCAGACGTCCCTGCTTTATGTGCTAGTAAAAGTGTTGCAACACCTGAAACTTAAGGTGGTTTCGGTATCCGTGTGAAAGCGTGCTATTTACTTGTGTTCATTCAGGGTTCACAACATCATGATAAGTCTTTTCAAGTCTAAAACAATAGGTTGCGTTTAATGAGGTTTTCTGTAAAGAGATTAGTTACCCATTCGTTTGATGGTTGCGTATTTTACAAATAAAAAGTTTAATGCGTTCTGATATTAGCTTTTTCAAGGATCGAGATGAGATACAAAGTTAGGATATTAGGATATATTGATCAGACAGCCTAGAGTCGTGGCCAAAAGTTTTGAGAATAACCCAAATATTAGTTTTCACAAAGTTTGCTGCTAAACTGCTTTTAGATCTTTGTTTCAGTTGTTTCTGTGATGAACTATAATTACAAGCACTTCATACGTTTCAAAGGCTTTTATCGACAATTACATGACATTTATGCAAAGAGTCTGTATTTGCAGTGCTGGCCCTTCTTTTTCAAGACCTCTGCAATTCGACTGGTTTCCTGGCCATGGACCCAAGATTTTAACGTTTGGTCCCCGAGCCACTTAGTTATCACTTTTGCCTTATGGCACAGTGCTCCATCATGCTGGAAAATGCATTGTTCTTCACCAAACTGTTGTTGGATTGTTGGAAGAAGTTGCTGTTGGAGGGTGTTTTGGTACCATTCTTTATTCATGGCTGTGTTTTTGGGCAAAATTGTGAGTAAGCCCACTCCCTTGGATGAGAAGCAACCCCACAAATGAATGGTCTCAGGATGCTTTACTGTTGGCATGACACAGGACTGATGGTAGCGCTCACCTTTTCTTCTCCGGACAAGCCTTTTTCCAGATGCCCCAAACAATCGGAAAGAGGCTTCATCCGAGAATATGACTTTGCCCCAGTCCTCAGCAGTCCATTCGCCATACTTTTTGCAGAAGATCAAGTGAAGTGGCTTCTTTTCCAAAAGTCTTCGCCTCACTGTGCGTGCAGATGCGCTCACACCTGCCTGCTGCCATTCCTGAGTAAGCTCTGCACTGGTGACACTCCGATCCCGCAGCTGAATCCTCTTTAGGAGACGATCCTGGCGTTTGCTGGACTTTCTTGGACGCCCTGAAGCCTTCTTAACAAGAATTGAACCTCTTTCCTTGAAGTTCTTGATGATCCTATAAATTGTTGATTTAGGTGCAATCTTAGTAGCCACAATATCTTTGCCTGTGAAGCCATTTTTATGCAACGCAATGATGGCTGCATGCGTTTCCTTGCAGGTCACCATGGTTAAAAATGAAAGAACAATGATTTCAAGCATCACCCTCCTTTTAACATGTCAAGTCTGCCATTCTAACCCAATCAGCCTGACATAATGATCTCCAGCCTTGTGCTCGTCAACATTCTCACTTGAGTTAACAAGACGATTACTGAAATGATCTCAGCAGGTCCTTTAATGACAGCAATTAAATGCAGTGAAAGTTTTTTTAGGGATTAAGTTAATTTTCATGGCAAAGAAGGACTATGCAATTCATCTGATCACTCTTCATAACATTCTGGAGTATATGCAAATTGCTATTATAAAAACTTAAGCAGCAACTTTTCCAATTTCCAATATTTATGTAATTCTCAAAACTTTTGGCCACGACTGTACATATTAATAGGCATCAATTTATAATCATCATCCTCATCATCATCATAAAAAAAAACACAATATCAGACGAGAGGGAGTGATGTGGTCATATGCGTAACGACAATAGCACAACTTCAATTGTGCTATTGCTTTTATTGAACAGTTCCACAAATGCTATTTATTATCGACAGATTATTATTTTGTTAAGCGGTTATTTTGCTCTGCTAACACATATCCTTCCTTAACCGGCTGGCGGAGCTGGCGACTGGAACAGGTGGACAGTACTGTAAATCTCATAATCTTCTTTTTATATTACCACTTATTTTGCTTTAGAATACCAGCTACATTAACTTCCAGTGTTAAATGCAAAGCTAGTGCACTAGGATGTACAATAATTTGTTTTAATGCACCAAATAGTGCTTTTATTAGGCCACCTTTATTAGGCCTTATAGAGAAATTTAAGCTTCAATTTTATGTTGGAAGCTAGTTAGTTTTGTAGCTCACCTTAGTGTAGTTCAAGATGACCTAAAATTGTCAGTGTGCTCCTTGCTAAAAATGCATCCATAACGGGTTTTGTGGGTTTTGGCAGGAAGCTGCTCTCTCATCAGTATGGAGGACTGTACTGACCAACTTTGAACCATGCTGGAACTGACAGTTAGTCAGTTAGACAGATTGATACATTTAAACCTAAATTAGACCCCAATGAAGCAACAAATTACAGTCCGATTTCAAACCTTCTGTTTATATGTACAAAATTATGAAAGGTTGTGTCAGCTCAAGTATGGTCCTTCTTACAGGAAAACTAAATCTTCAAAGAATTTCAGTCAGGTTTCAGGCCCCATCATAGTACAGAAACTGCGCTAGTTGAATAATAAAAAAAAAATGCACAAATGACTTGTTCAGACCAAGGCTGCATTTCAATATTAGTGTTATTTGATCTTAGTGCTGTATTCAAAATTATAGATCATAATATTCTCGCAGATTGCTTACAAAATCACACATAGGTATTCAGGCATAAAAATGGATTAGATCCTACCTGTCTGATCAATACCATTTGGTAGATCTAAAAGATAACCTGTCTGGTGTAATGCCAGTGTCCCACAAAGTTCAGTTTTAGGACCTCTGCTGTTCTCAATATTTAAGCTTCCCTTGGGTAACATTATTAGGAGACGTGGGATTAGTTTCCATGGTTATGCCAATGCTAAGAGTTATTTATCTATTTAAAACCAGATGAAATATCTAAATTGTCTAGATTAACTGAGTTTGTCCAATAAATATTGGAAGACTGATATATTTTTTTACTACTACTATTACTATTTTACTAAATCCAGATAAGCCAGGGATATTACTTATTGGTCCAAAAACCTGTACACAAAAGCTCTCACTATTCAGTTTGCATTTAGAACAATGTACTATTACTACTAGCTCAATAGTGAAAGGCCTGGGTGTAATTAGACAGCAACTTGTCTTTGAAAATCATACTTCCAATATGCCAAAAAAAGACTTCTTCCACCTTAGAAATATTGCATTGTAGAAGAGCCGTCTCTCGTTATAAAATTATTCATGGGATATAGTTCAGAATCTTTTGGGTCATTCAGAATCTTTTGGATTGGCAAATAGATACAAACCATGCAGCAAATTGGTTTCCACAGGGTGACAGAACCACATTATCTCCCCTTTGATGCCATTTTCTATACTATACAAACAGTATTGTCTTAGGCACATACAAAGAATTGCAGTGAAGCAAATTTGCATCCAAAATATGCAACAATCTTCTTTGAACAGTTGACAGTGAGAAACATCTGCTACTTATGCTCTGTAAAGCCTTCAAAATAGCTCTAATCTTAGGTGCTATTAATTATTAATTTCTGTGGCTGTTAACTCTAAATGAACTTCTCCTCTGCAGCTAAGTTTTGGCCTTGTTATCCAGGTCTTTCATCATGGTGCTTGAAGGGTTTAGCAAATGCACTTGAATATTCAAGAACAGCTGAACTTCAACTTAATTACATGAAGCCAAATTTGTAGTTTCATAGTTTAAAAAAAAAACCCAGTATTGTTCTAGAATGTAGAAAATAAATCCAAACCTTGGACCGGTACTGAAAATTGTCCTTAACTGTTTCACCTTGATACAGTAGTGAATAGTAGGCAACACAAATTATCTTTTAACAGTTATCTTGTATCAGATACGCCTGCATTTGCAGTTCCTTGAAGCATGTTGAGTTAGGCAAGGCAAGACAATGCAAGTTTATTTGTATAGCACATTTGGTAATTCATAGTGCTTCACATAAAAGAGAAAAAAATAAAATAAAATGAAATTAAAATTAGATTTAAAATAAAAATAAAAACAGTTTACAATGAAACTTTTAAAACTATTTAACATTTTATTTAAAATCTAAATAAAACAGTTAAAAATATAAGATATTAAATAATGCAGTCAGTTTGGACATAGCACAGTGCTCATTCAATAGATGCACAGCTAAACAGATGAGTTTTAAGTCTAGATTTAAATGTGACTAATGTTTTAGCACATCTGATCTCACCTGGAAGCTGATTCCAACTGCGGGCAGCATAATAGCTAAAAGTGGACTTCCCTTGTTTTGTATGAACCCTTGGTATTTTTAACTGACTCAATCCTAATGATGTGAGTGATTGTATAAACCTGTTTATTCAGTGAGCATATCTGCAATGTATTTCGGTCCTAGGCCATTGAGTGATTTATAAACAAGTAAAAGTACTTTAAAATCTATCCTAAATGTTACAGGAAGCCAGTGTAAGGACCTCAAATTTTCTGGTTCTAGTCAGAATTCTGGCAGCAGTGTTCTGGATGATCTGCAGCTGTCTAATGGTCTTCTTGGGAAGGCCGGTGAGGAGACCATTACAATAATCCACCTTGCTGGTGATAAAGGCATGGACAAGTTTCTCCAAGTCTTGATTGAAGACAGAACATCTCATTCTTGCAATGATGCTGATATAGTTACTGCTTTGACATGAAACTAAGGTCTCCAGAATCACCCCAAGATTCTTGACTTGATTTTTAGTTGTTTGACCCCTAGAGAGAAGGTATGCATTCACCTTCAGAGCTTCATCTTTGTTTCCAAAAGCAATGACTTCAGTTTTCTCCTTGTTTAGCTGAAGAAAATTTTGGCACATCCAACTGTTAATTTTCATCAGTGCATTGGCAGAGGGAGGGCCTATAATCATTTGGAGATAAGGCTAGGTAAATCTGGGTATCATCAGCATAGCTGTGATAGGCAATTTGGTTCTTTCTCATTATCTGACTTAGTGGGAGCATATACAGGCTAAACAGGAGCGGTGCAAGAATTGAGCCTTGCGGGACTCCGCATGTCATGGACGTCCACTTAGACTTATGCCCTTATATACTCACATAATAACCTCTCCCTTCTAAGTATGACCTGAACTATTTGAGTACCATCCCAGAAAGCCCGACCCAGTTTTCCAGTCTTTCTATTAGTATGTTATGATCGACAGTGTCAAACGCAGCACTAAGATCTAGCAGTACAAACACTGATATTTTGCCAGAATCAGAATTTAAACGAATATAATTTATTATCTTTATGAGCGCTGTCTCTGTACTGATGCGCTCGGAAACCCGATTGAAAGCTGTCCAGGTATCCATTTGAGTTTAAGTGGTTGTTCAGCTGTTTAAAAACAACCTTTTCAATAATCTTGCCTATAAAAGGAAGATTTGATATTGGTCTGTAGAGATTTAATATATTTGAGAAGTGGCTTAACAACCAGAGAGGTCGGAAAAGTCCCAGAAAGAAGTGAGTTGTTCACCACTTCTAACAGATCGGTTTCTAAACAATCAAACACACTTTTGAAAAAGATGTTGGAAGTGTGTCAAGGTCGCAGGTTGATGATTTGAGGTGCTGTACTATTCAAGTTAGTGACGTTGAATAATTTTAAATGGTTCAACTACTTAAAAATATTTAAAATAAAGCAAAAAAACAAACAAACAAACAAACAAACAAAAAACATAATGTTCCAATTTAGGCAGGTTATTTACTTATTTCAATAGTCTTACTAACCAGTTGCTGTTCAACCAAAAGAAAAACATAAATACAGTATTAAAATCACATGAATAAATGTTGCTGGATTATGTGTAATGAATGTGACAAATCAAGCATAATGTTTGATATACTATAACTATTAATTATGATTAATAAATTAATTATGATTAATAAATATGATTAAAAATTCTGCTAAGGGTGACATCTACTGGCTAACCTTAGTCATGAGCCTGAAAACTATGAATAACGTTCCGAACAGTAGAATACAGGTATGAAATCTCTTCAATAACTCAATACATGTCACCAAACAAAACAAAAATGCAACTGACAAATGAAAAAAAAAAAGAGATGATATTACATTGTGCAAAATGTTCACAAAATTGTCTCTTATGTTTCCCCTAATGAATTGTCTCAATAAACAACAAAATGTTTATTTACTAATACTATCTTAGTGCAATGAAACACGAAGGAATCAGAAACTAGCCTTAAAATTTAATTGCCACTTTGGCTACTGAGCTTAATTTCTGTTGCAACTGTTGGCAAAAATGGTAACAATTTAACTTGAACAAGTCTCAGATGCTAATATTAGTATTGTATTTAAGAGGAATGTGAGTATGCTAGCTAATTTTATACTACATGGAAATAATGGCATCACCGCAGCCAAATTGTGATCAAAACAATTTTATTTTAATAGGGCTTATTAACTGTGCCAAACCTGACATATCATCATGTAGGTCAATTAAGGTTATCGCAACTCTACTGTAAAGAAATCTTATGGGTAGTGGCATGCGGGTGTCTTCATGCTTTCTAAGGAGGCTTCATTCTTCAAATTACGTAGGCATGGCTCTCTTTTCATAAGCTGTGACTGTGACTCATCAGATGTTCACAGATAATTTTGAATTTAAAATGGCAGTATTTGTATTCCTGGCAAGTTTGTGTACCTGATAACAGCTTAGAGTAGAATGTGAAGTTTGGGCACAAGGCAGGGTATACACTTGTGACTCAAAGAAAACATGCACAAAATATTCTCCATCAGTTTGCAATACTTTTTGCTTTATTTATTCATTTATTTATTTATTTATTTGGAATCTTGTTAACCTCAAAACCTTCGCAGTTATCTTATTTTGGTGTATTATTTGACTTTTTTAAAACCCAAATTATAAGGGGTTAATTTAGAACACACTGTAAAAAAATAATTCGAAAATTTTACGGTAAAAAACCGGCAGCTGTGGTTGCCAGAATTTTACCGTAAAAAATACGTTATTGCACTTTTAAAAAATAAGCAGGAAATTTTACGGTAAAAAAAATGGCAGCTGTGGTTGCCAGAATTTTTCCAAGCAGACCACATCCATGAGACATGATCTCCAACCAGTAGCGGAACACCAGGACAGTCAGACTCTGCATTCTAAGGACTGAAAGGTTTAGAGGGCAGCGGGGTCTAGATCACTGGCAGCTCAAGAGCAACATACAGTATGTAGTTTGATAGAGAGACAGGGAAAGAGAGAGAGAGAGAGAGAGAGAGAAGAGAAGGAAAGATGGGTATGGTCACAGTCACAAAATGTATAAGGTGAATGTATATTTACAAGCAGAGGCTCCGGCAGGACTAACTATGACTGAAAATTGTTCTTGACTGTTTCACCTTGATACAGTAGTGAATAGTAGGCAACACAAATTATCTTTTAACAGTTATCTTGTATCAGATACGCCTGCATTTGCAGTTCCTTGAAGCATGTTGAGTTAGGCAAGGCAAGACAATGCAAGTTTATTTGTATAGCACATTTGGTAATTCATAGTGCTTCACATAAAAGAGAAAAAAATAAAATAAAATGAAATTAAAATTAGATTTAAAATAAAAATAAAAACAGTTTACAATGAAACTTTTAAAACTATTTAACATTTTATTTAAAATCTAAATAAAACAGTTAAAAATATAAGATATTAAATAATGCAGTCAGTTTGGACATAGCACAGTGCTCATTCAATAGATGCACAGCTAAACAGATGAGTTTTAAGTCTAGATTTAAATGTGACTAATGTTTTAGCACATCTGATCTCACCTGGAAGCTGATTCCAACTGCGGGCAGCATAATAGCTAAAAGTGGACTTCCCTTGTTTTGTATGAACCCTTGGTATTTTTAACTGACTCAATCCTAATGATGTGAGTGATTGTATAAACCTGTTTATTCAGTGAGCATATCTGCAATGTATTTCGGTCCTAGGCCATTGAGTGATTTATAAACAAGTAAAAGTACTTTAAAATCTATCCTAAATGTTACAGGAAGCCAGTGTAAGGACCTCAAATTTTCTGGTTCTAGTCAGAATTCTGGCAGCAGTGTTCTGGATGATCTGCAGCTGTCTAATGGTCTTCTTGGGAAGGCCGGTGAGGAGACCATTACAATAATCCACCTTGCTGGTGATAAAGGCATGGACAAGTTTCTCCAGGTCTTGATTGAAGACAGAACATCTCATTCTTGCAATGATGCTGATATAGTTACTGCTTTGACATGAAACTAAGGTCTCCAGAATCACCCCAAGATTCTTGACTTGATTTTTAGTTGTTTGACCCCTAGAGAGAAGGTATGCATTCACCTTCAGAGCTTCATCTTTGTTTCCAAAAGCAATGACTTCAGTTTTCTCCTTGTTTAACTGAAGAAAATTTTGGCACATCCAACTGTTAATTTTCATCAGTGCATTGGCAGAGGGAGGGGCTATAATCATTTGGAGATAAGGCTAGGTAAATCTGGGTATCATCAGCATAGCTGTGATAGGCAATTTGGTTCTTTCTCATTATCTGACTTAGTGGGAGCATATACAGGCTAAACAGGAGCGGTGCAAGAATTGAGCCTTGCGGGACTCCGCATGTCATGGACGTCCACTTAGACTTATGCCCTTATATACTCACATAATAACCTCTCCCTTCTAAGTATGACCTGAACTATTTGAGTACCATCCCAGAAAGCCCGACCCAGTTTTCCAGTCTTTCTATTAGTATGTTATGATCGACAGTGTCAAACGCAGCACTAAGATCTAGCAGTACAAACACTGATATTTTGCCAGAATCAGAATTTAAACGAATATAATTTATTATCTTTATGAGCGCTGTCTCTGTACTGATGCGCTCGGAAACCCGATTGAAAGCTGTCCAGGTATCCATTTGAGTTTAAGTGGTTGTTCAGCTGTTTAAAAACAACCTTTTCAATAATCTTGCCTATAAAAGGAAGATTTGATATTGGTCTGTAGAGATTTAATATATTTGAGAAGTGGCTTAACAACCAGAGAGGTCGGAAAAGTCCCAGAAAGAAGTGAGTTGTTCACCACTTCTAACAGATCGGTTTCTAAACAATCAAACACACTTTTGAAAAAGATGTTGGAAGTGTGTCAAGGTCGCAGGTTGATGATTTGAGGTGCTGTACTATTCAAGTTAGTGACGTTGAATAATTTTAAATGGTTCAACTACTTAAAAATATTTAAAATAAAGCAAAAAAACAAACAAACAAACAAACAAACAAAAAACATAATGTTCCAATTTAGGCAGGTTATTTACTTATTTCAATAGTCTTACTAACCAGTTGCTGTTCAACCAAAAGAAAAGCATAAATACAGTATTAAAATCACATGAATAAATGTTGCTAGATTATGTGTAATGAATGTGACAAATCAAGCATAATGTTTGATATACTATAACTATGAATTATGATTAATAAATTAATTATGATTAATAAATATGATTAAAAATTCTGCTAAGGGTGACATCTACTGGCTAACCTTAGTCATGAGCCTGAAAACTATGAATAACGTTCCGAACAGTAGAATACAGGTATGAAATCTCTTCAATAACTCAATACATGTCACCAAACAAAACAAAAATGCAACTGACAAATGAAAAAAAAAAAGAGATGATATTACATTGTGCAAAATGTTCACAAAATTGTCTCTTATGTTTCCCCTAATGAATTGTCTCAATAAACAACAAAATGTTTATTTACTAATACTATCTTAGTGCAATGAAACACGAAGGAATCAGAAACTAGCCTTAAAATTTAATTGCCACTTTGGCTACTGAGCTTAATTTCTGTTGGCAAAAATGGTAACAATTTAACTTGAACAAGTCTCAGATGCTAATATTAGTATTGTATTTAAGAGGAATGTGAGTATGCTAGCTAATTTTATACTACATGGAAATAATGGCATCACCGCAGCCAAATTGTGATCAAAACAATTTTATTTTAATAGGGCTTATTAACTGTGCCAAACCTGACATATCATCATGTAGGTCAATTAAGGTTATCGCAGCTCTACTGTAAAGAAATCTTATGGGTAGTGGCATGCGGGTGTCTTCATGCTTTCTAAGGAGGCTTCATTCTTCAGATTACGTAGGCATGGCTCTCTTTTCATAAGCTGTGACTGTGACTCATCAGATGTTCACAGATAATTTTGAATTTAAAATGGCAGTATTTGTATTCCTGGCAAGTTTGTGTACCTGATAACAGCTTAGAGTAGAATGTGAAGTTTGGGCACAAGGCAGGGTATACACTTGTGACTCAAAGAAAACATGCACAAAATATTCTCCATCAGTTTGCGATACTTTTTGCTTTATTTATTCATTTATTTATTTATTTATTTATTTATTTGGAATCTTGTTAACCTCAAAACTTTCGCAGTTATCTTATTTTGGTGTATTATTTGATTTTTTTTAAAACCCAAATTATAAGGGGTTAATTTAGAACACACTGTAAAAAAGAATCCGAAAAGTTTACGGTAAAAAAACGGCAGCTGTGGTTGCCAGAATTTTACCGTAAAAAATACGTTATTGCACTTTTAAAAAATAAGCCGGAAATTTTACGGTAAAAAAAATGGCAGGTGTGGTTGCCAGAAGTTTACCGGAAAAAATGCGGTAGCAACATTTTTGGTTATACAGGATTATACTGTGTATTCTATGGATTTTAATTGTTTCTTTTTTTCGAGCCTGGCCAGGAATCGAACCCAGACCCTGGTGATACAAAGCGACAGTGTTACCCACTACACTACTGTGCTTGCTGCACAATTGTTGTTGTTGGACTTCCTCAGTTTCCCCGCGTCCCCCGCACGACTTGCACTCCAACAACGACAACGTTTGTGTACAAGCACAGTATTCTAGTGGTTAGCACTGTTTGCTTGCCCCGCCAGGGTCTGGGTTCGATTCCCGGCCAGGCTTGAAAAAAAAAAGCAAACAAGTAAAATTAGTGCATTAAATTCCGTACAAACTAAAAACATTGCTACCATATTTTTCAGAGTAAACTTCTGGCAACCACAGCTGCTGTATTTTTACCATAAAAGTTACGCTTTATTTTTTTACAGTGCAATAACGTATTTTTTACGGTAAAATTCTGGCAACCACAGCTGCCATTTTTTTTTTACCGTAAAATTTACGTTTCTTTTTTACAGTGCAGGACACTTCCATTTTGCCCCATTTTACAAGTAAAATACTTTTAAAAAATCCTCAGAGACCATCTTCTTCCAACCATTCAAGAACAGTTTGGTGATGAACAGTGCCATAAGGCAAAAGTGCTATCGAACAAAACACTTAAACTCAGCTTTAGGTCCATGGTCAGGAAACTACCAAGTCCTTAAACCCTTTGAGAACTTGTGGTTAATCTTCAAGAGGCAGGTGGACAAACAAAAACCCACAAATTGTGACAAACTCCAAACATTGATTTTGCAAGAATGGACTGACATCAGTCAGGTTGTGGCCCAGAAGTTGATTGTCAGTATGCCAGGGAGAATTGCAGAGGTCTTGAAAAAGGGTCAACACTGCAAATATTGATTTTTCTGTATAAACTTAATATAATTGTCAATAAAACCCTTTGATACTTATGAAATGCCTGTAATTAAACTTCAGTACACCATAGTAATATCTGACAAAAAGATCTAAACAAAGTCTGAGGCAGCAGACTTTGTGAAAATGTATATGTATGTCATTCTCAAACCGCTAAAGAGACTCTGTTGACTGAGTTGCAGATGGCAGAGAAAAAGAAGAAGACAGATGTCACAGTCATGGTCATTTCAGAGAAGCAAAGAATATTCAGATAGCATATAGAGTGGTAAAAAGTAATAGTCATGTTGGATCTTCAGTATAAGTTTTTAAAAAAAGTGTAATTGGTCATTGCAGTTGTAAAATAATAACTTCAGCATCCTGATTAAATATGTACATACAATTCAATTCAAATCAATTAAATTTAAATTGAATTTTATTTGTATAGCACTTTTAACAATGGTCAATGTCGTAAAGCAGGTTTACAGAGTTGAAAAAAATATGGAAATGTGTATGAAATGTGAAAAATGTGCATGAATCGAAATGATCAGATTGACCCTGATGAGCAAGCTGAGAGCAATGATGGCAAGGAAAACTCCCTGAGATGGCAGTAGGAAGAAACCTTGAGAGGAACCAGACTCAACAGGGAACCCATCCTCATTTAGGTGATCAGTGTTATGCTCTAAAATGCCCCCCTGCCACAGATTGCCCCCCCCTACATGATCTCTATCAAATATTATATTAGAACAGAAATTTATAGTTTTATGATTTAGAAATTACAAATTAACCCAAATTGATTTGATTATAAAATAAGCATTATAAAAAATGACATGTTGAATAGGGAAAAAATATAAATTATTATTTTTTTAATATACAAGATGTATTTTTGATATTGCTTATTTAATAATAAAAATCATTTCGTTAAATTTTTCATCATAAATATTTATTTAGTGCAAGCATTTTTGTATTACATGACAAATCCCTGTAAAATAAATGTGTCACAAAATAAACATTATATGAGAATTATGGTCTCCTAGGTGCCTAGGGTTAATTATAATAGTTATATCATATTTGATGATAATAAACCTATGAATTTATGTTGTAATAAAATATTTGATAGAGATTCTGTAGGGGGGGGGGTAATCTGTGGCAGGGGGGCATTTTAGCGGCCCCCTTAAAGTTAGGCAGAGAAGAATGCTCCTTTAACACGTAATTATTTCACATAATAATTATTTATTTTAATAATGTACATAAAATAGTCATTTCGTCACAATATTACGCTGTATTTCTTAATATAATTTATTTGCAATTAAAAAAAAAATCTAAACTGTATTACGTTCATTTGATTTCGTGTACGCGGTGCGCCGGACAAACGAGTGTCTCTGTAGGCACGTACGTTTTTTGAAAAGCATGTGACTTCAGTCTGAGCTCTGATTGGATTTTGTCAAATCATCCTTGTGCACTTGTTCGCCCTGAACCCTCCCACTTGTTCTTAGCGAATCAATAGTGTTTTTAAATATTTGGGCTCATGTGATTGGACCATTCTCAACGAGTCTTTTCCACCACTTCTTACGGCAAGCGGAGCTGGCTGACGTGAGTCATGTGAGTCATGCCTTTATTTTATGCTAGTAGTAATGATGCTTAATCGCCTGATAATTGGCTATTTACAGGCGAGCATTAAAAGTTTAGTCATACTGTGTGTTAAGCGGCTGGAAGTTCAATATAACAGATGACGTCTTTAAGTTAATGTGGAGTTTAGTTCGTTATTAGAGGCTCAGGTAGACTGTTGGAAATTCCAGTCCTGAACTATTGAGTGACTGCAGTCTTCAGAGAACAGCTGTCTGCATCAGCTGAGGCCAGGACCGTCTTCATAGTAAAGTGGAACCGTCATCAGTAACCACTGACTTCCAAGCAGACCACATCCATGAGACATGATCTCCAACCAGTAGCGGAACACCAGGACAGTCAGACTCTGCATTCTAAGGACTGAAAGGTTTAGAGGGCAGCGGGGTTTAGATCACTGGCAGCTCAAGAGCAACATACAGTATGTAGTTTGATAGAGAGACAGGGAAAGAGAGGGAGAGAGAGAGAGAAGAGAAGGAAAGATGGGTATGGTCAGATTGTCACAAAATGTATAAGGTGAATGTATATTTACAAGCAGAGGCTCCGGCAGGACTAACTATGACAGCAGAACTAATAGAGAGAGTCAGAAGGAAACGTAGACATGAGGGCTCCCTGGAATGTAAAACAACCAATCAAACAACCAGTATCATTCACCATAATACTCTATGTCCACGAGTCCCCCCAGATCTGCTACATTACCTAAGGCAAATTTATTTACAAAAATGCTTGGCTAAATAAATACGTTTTTAATATTAATTGGAAGGCTATTTCATAACGTTGTGGCTTTGTAAGAAATAGGTGTGGTGGATCATAAGACACAAGCAGTTCACTCCGGTATTGTGGCCATTGAGACCATTTAATTCTTTATAGGTCAAAAGTAGTATTTTAAAAACAATGTGAAATTTTACAGGGAGCCAGTGTAGTGTGGATAAGATAGGGGTGATGTGTTCATATCTTCTCATTCTAGTGAAGACTCTAGCTGCTGCATTATAATGACTGAAATAACCGAATCTTGTTTATGCACCTAGTTGAACAACCAGACATTCAAACAGTATAATCTACCAACATGTGTATTTATACTGAAATTGGATTTGTTATATTATTGTGTCTTAACAGAAAACTGAACAAAAACTGAAAAAAGTATCATTTTAGTTTTAAAACATTTGTTCTCCAGTAATAATTTTGTACACTTTGTTTATACTATTAAAAGCCTGTGCTGTAAAGGAGAGAAATTATCTTTTGTTATAATTTTCAATTTTTTTGTATATTGTTGTATTTTTTTTATTTTACATTACTGAACACATGCCTTAAACTAAAGGGAAGAAGAATCTAGGCTTTAAAATATCCATTATTATAAAGTAATCTATTTTTGTAAAAATTAAGTTCATTACATTAATAAAATATGTTTTACTGTTTGCATAAAAACTGTTTAAAATCTTTCCTCCACATGACTAATTAAAGGCACTGGGTAAATTCCAAACTTTTTAGTATCGCCCACCAATAGTTTGTGGGGTGAGGGAGGGGACTTTACTAGGAAGGTCTCTCACTCAGAAGTACAGAGATAGAGATTGAGGCAGCTGCATCAACTTGGGTCACAACACTGGAAGCCCAACTGCTGGAGAAAAACTGGGAACGAAGTGCACATCTAATTTTTACAGCAAATGCTCGTCGAAAAAAAAAAATACATAAGAAAAGGTTAAAGCTATTAGGTGCACAGTTTAAAAAACAGGGGAGGCAAAGCAAGACCGGGCAGAAGATAAAGGTATACAGGTTATTTGTAAATATAATATTATGCAGATTGTGTAATGCAGATCAAGATATAAATACAGGGTGGGCCATTTATATGGATACACCTTAATAAAATGGGAATGGTTGTGAGGGGGCAAACTTTTCAAGATGGGTGGTGACCATGGTGGCCATTTGGAAGTCGGCCATCTTGGATCCAACTTTTGTTTTTTCAATAGGAAGAGGGTCATGTGACACATCAAACTTATTGGGAATTTCACCAGAAAAACAATGGTGTGCTTGGTTTTAACGTAACTTTATTCTTTCATGAGTTATTTACAAGTTTCTCTTTGTTCACAGCCATTGACATGTTGAAGAGGTTAACACGTGATGAGCGGATCGAAATTGTGTTGATATCTGGTGAACGCAGTAACCGGGTCATTGCAGCAGATTTCAATGCAAGACACCCTACGAGACCACCCATCTCCCATGCTACAGTTAGCAAACTGCTTGCTGAGTTTCGTGAAACTGGTTCAGTGTTGGATTTGCCAAAATGTGGACGCATGAAAACTGTCACTAATGAACAAACATCAGTGGCTGTCCTAGCTTCATTCAGCAAGAGCCCACAGCGTAGCACTCGCCGCATGTCACTGGAGAGTGGCATTAGTCGAACATCCCTTCGGCGGATATTAGCTACTCACAAATGGCACCCTTACAAACTCCAGCTACTGCAGCATCTCAACGAGGATGACCCAGATCGGCGCACACAATTTGCAGAATGGGCAAAACAAAAATTGGAACAGGACCCTCAGTTCACGCAGAAGATTTTGTTCACTGATGAGGCAAACTTTTATGTGAATGGTGAAGTTAACAAACAAAACCACCGCTATTGGTCTGACACTAACCCACATTGGATAGATCCCTCCAAGACTGTTGGAACAAAAAAGTGATGGTATGGTATATGGGGTACAAAGATAGTGGGGCCATTCTTCATCAATGGAAACCTCAAGGCCACTGGATATTTGAAATTGCTACATGATGATGTGTTTCCCTCTTTATGCACTGAAGCTGGCACGTTCCCTGAGTTTTTCCAGCAAGATGGTGCACCACCACATTATGGGTGTCAGGTCCGAGCATTCCTAGATGAACAGTTTCCTGAAAAGTGTATTGGTCGTCGTGGGCCAGTTGAATGGCCCCCAAGATCTCCCGATCCGACCCACTTAGACTTTTATCTTTGGGGTCATCTGAAGGCAATTGTCTATGGTGTGAAGATACGAGATGTGCAGCACCTGAAACTACGGTTACTAGAAGCCTGTGCTGGCATTTCTCCTGCGGTGTTGCTATCAGTGTGTGAAGAGTGGGAGAAGAGGGTTGCATTGACAATCCATCACAATGGGCAGCACATTGAACACATTTTATAAGTGGTCAGAAACTTGTAAATAACTCATGAAAGAATAAAGTTACGTTAAAACCAAGCACACCATTGTTTTTCTTGTGAAATTCCCAATAAGTTTGATGTGTCACATGACCCTCTTCCTATTAAAAAAACAAAAGTTGGATCCAAGATGGCCGACTTCCAAATGGTCACAATGGTCACCACCCATCTTGAAAAGTTTGCCCCCTCACATATACTAATGTGCCACAAACAGGACGTTAATATCACCAGCCGTTCCCATTTTATTAAGGTGTATCCATATAAATGGCCCACACTGTAGAATTATAATGCAGGCTGATTTGCCTGAAGGAGGCTGTACGGTTCCTACTGTATGGTTACAGTTTTATAATAAATTTATTTTTGCAAAATGTCCCAGGGCACAACCACCACTGCCCAGGAATATTCAGGTGCCATAGCACCAGAGCAAAAATCATACATTCTACAACATTTACATATATCTTACAAATCCAAACAGCTCATATACATAAATTAAGGAAGATAGAAAATAGTATACAATAAACTGATCAGGTTTGCATGTTTGCTGGTTTTAATACACACAGTATACTTAGTTTTTTTTCCTGCACAATTAATCCCACACAGTTTTAAAAACGTAATATGCATGTGTGCAATTATTAAATAGCAAAAGGCTGCAGTTTCTTACATGAAATATACACATAGTTAGGAATGTATGTAGTGTCTGTCAATAATGTAAGTATTTGTTTATTGTATAAATACATTTGGGATGATAAATCAATATTTGCAAACATAATCTTAATTAGATTATTTGTGCCATTATTTGCTATTTGGTGCAATACATGTTAAAATAATGATTACTTTATTTTCACTTAGTGATTCACTTAGTTAACAGCCATTTTTTCTTTACATGCAGAAGAGATAGTTTGGGATAATTCCACCCGCGCCCTTCCAAAAAAAACACAAAAAAAAAACCATACCACAATCTCCACTATCACCACCTTATCTCCATCTGTTCCTTAGTTCCATTTCACAGAGCTGGCACTGTGTGTTCTATGGTGCCAGGCTTACCCTTGTTAACTTTTGCCACTCCTCAAATTTTTTTACATTTTGTTCTTGTACTGTGTGCTAATCTGATGTCAAATTGAGATCTGATAATTGAGATCTGATGATGGAATCTGTAGTAATGTGTAAGAGGTCAAGTAGGTACTATTCAAGACATCTACAGGACTGTATGCAATGTAAGGGAAAGAAGCAGTATTAAGCTCTGTATTTTTGTCCCTTTTCTGTCATACATGCCTATGTATTAAATTACAAATAGTATTAAATTAAATATCACTAATTAACCCACTATTATATTTATCTGACCACAACTCAGTCATTATGCTTTTGATCTATCCTGTTTTGAAAGTAAATTGTTATTGTGGGTATATAATATCTGAGTTTATCACCAACATGTGATAGGAATGGCTCCACAGAGGTTACACATTGTCAGAATGCGGATGCTCTTTTGTGTAAAATGTTCAAGTCAAACCAGGATTTTTAATTGTGCAGTAACAGAACACCGTTATTAACCCTTCTCGAACACTTTTTCCTCTACCATGGGATGCATCTTAAAACATGGTTGATTAAGAAATGAGAAGCTACTCACTATACCAGTTACAGTTAAAATAATGGGTGCCAAAGCTGAAACATATTAATCAATTCAGTATTTATCCACTCAAAAGCTTTTAAGTATTTGCTTATTTAAATTTAAACGGTAACCTTTTCCACAGGAGGTGTAGGTAATGTGGTGGCTGAAACGGGTAAGGATCAGGGTTACTGATCGGAAAGTCAGGAGTTCAAGCCACCAAGTTGCCATAGTTGAGCGCTTGAGCAAGGCCATTAACCCTATCTGCTCCATGGGTGCTGTATCCTGGCTGACTCTTTGCTTTGACCCCAGCTTCCTTACTGGGATAAACAAACAAACAAACAAACAAAAATTCACTGTGATAAAGTGAAGATAACTGAGTTTTAACTCTTATTTCAACAGCTTAGTATATATTGCTTTGTAAATCAATTGAAAAGTATTTAGGTGCAAACATGAAGTGTTGCAAAATCACTCCACTGTGGCCAAATCACAATCACAATTTACTTTCAGGGAATAATTCATTGTCCATTTGATAGATCGGATAAAGAGAACATTAATGTTTGCAAATGTTTGATGACATTTCAGGATTTGTTCTCATTACATACAGCAACACCTGCAATGTTTCTTACATAATTAATGATTACTCATCAATGCAAATCTATTGGTGTATTTAGAGAGAACATTGCACACATGGGGACTCCAGTATTATGCAGGACATGTGTATCAGTGAGACTGTATTTTTTATTCGTAACTGTTGCTTAGGGAAACTTGTCTCCATACAACTCCAGGCTTGTTGGTTTGACCATGAGCTATGTGCAGTTTCTCTACACATTCTCCTTGTGTCTATATGCGTGTTCTTTGGGTTCTCATGCACAGCAACCTCTGTAGTGTAGAACTAACACCTAGAGTTTTAATGTCACACTTTCAGAGTTTATTCAGAGGTCATGAGGGGCCAGCAGGGTTATGTTTCATAGTACACACAAGAACTGCATGCCAGATTGTACGCTACCTTTATTTTCATTGTGCAATGCACACACGTGATTATTTAGTGAGTGAGCGAGCGAGAGAGAGAGAGAGAGAGAGATCAATTCAGGTTTACGTTTTGCACATTACTGATACAAGGTAATCAGAGCTTTATGATGATGTTGTATTTCAACGGCTATCTAACAGTCTTGAAAGTAGAAAGCAACCTATTTTCCTTTTGCTAATTTGCCTCCTATCACACAAAATGAATACAGGCTAATTCAGGTTGCATTGCATGATTGATAGTATGATTAAGCGCTAGAAATATGATTTAAATGCCGGACACCACTCACTCACTCACTCACTCACTCACTCATTATCCCGCTTAATCCTGTATTCAGGGTCACGGGGGGCCTGGAGCCTATCCCAGGGGACTTGGGGCACATGGCAGGGGACACCCTGGACTGGGTGCCAATCCATCGCAGGGCACAGACACACACACACTCACTCATTCACACACTACGGGCAATTCGGGAACACCAATTAGCCTAACCTACATGTCTTTGGACTGTAGGAGGAAACCGGAGTACCCGGAGGAAACCCACCAAGCACGGGGAGAACATGCAAACTCCATGCACACAGAGACAGGAATCGTGCCTGGCCAGGGATCGAACCCGGACCCTCGCGGTGCCAGACACCAGTGACAAAAACTGACCAAAACTGTGCATAAAGGATTTTGCCTACATTTGACCTTAGTTGCATTAATGCACAGCTTCTGCCATTGCCCATTTTTGGAACAATATAATTGCCATTATTTGTTCATTATAGACATTACACTGATTCTGCCCATCAGGGAGTTAAATTCAATTACTCAATTTAAATCGCGCATTTCAGTTTGACAGGTGATTAACAGGTAAAGTATAACGTTGCACAATCTATTCACTTTGAAGTAAATTAGATGTAAGTGAATTAGCAAGTACAACCTCAGACCGGTTATACAAGGTTCATCCGAGTTTATTTGTGACGCATTACTTCTAGTTAGATCTTGAAAGCTACACCTCCAACATGTGATAGGAATAGCTCCACAGACGTTACCCATAGTCAGAATGTGGAGGCTCTTTTGTGTAAAATGAATGAGAAAATCTTTCATCTTTTTGTCACATATGCACGAGAGTACCTACATCACATGTGGGTACTGATGAACGAGATACAGTGTTCAATGTGACTAGGGTAAAGGCTACAGTCAATTTTCCTCGAGGTAGGTTTCATTTTGACAGGTGCATTCAAGCAGGGAGCATTCTGTAAATTTAATTAACTCTATTCATGATGAATAAATACAAATGCAAACTTTTTCTTCCTTAAGCAGGGTGGATATTAACAAATATGAATTGACTATGAGAAAATGTCCCTGCATTCCAAAACTGCTAGCACAAAGGTACGGTCATTTTAAAAGCTATTTGTTATTTTCATTATCATGTGGCAAAACTGCACACATCTCATACTTTTAGATTGAATCGGGCCATTTTACTCACATGTGAATAAGTAATTTGGTAAAATTATGAAATGATAATGAAGTTCAGAATCAGGAGAGAATCAGCATTCCGATCTGCTACACAGAACTGTGTAGCTCACAACACTGCATTGTTTAATGAGAAACATGCCACTCATCTTTCAACTTCTGCCTCAGGTGCGGTAAGAGGTCATGTAAGTTTGTACAGATAGTACCTTTGTCCCATAGCTTACTGCCAAATTGCTATTTGTATCTGTAATTAGAATAACCAAAGCAAACAGATACTGAATACTAAACTAACATACCCATACTGGCAACAAACCCAATCTGATGTACGTATGTATTATACTATAAATATTCCGTAAAATGTGCCTCAGTTGGTGGACATGATGATAACTGTAGCAGTCAGGAGAGGGATACAAAATAATTTCCACAACATTAAAATTAACATAGGCCTAAATGCAGATAAGGTGAACTGGCATTTCCAAACTGGTGTGTGTGTGTGTGTGTGTGTGTGTGTGTGTGTGTGTGTGTGTGTGTGTGTGTGTGTGTGTGTGTGTGCGTGTGTGTGTGTGTGTGTGTGTGTGTGTGTGTGGTACAGAGTACGAAGAAGTGAGTAGTAGAACACAGTGAAGATGATAATCTACATGTGAAGGAAATGGGGCACTACACAGACAAAATGTTGGACTTTTACATCCACTGTAATCTACAGTAATTGTGGACCATTAATAATTTCCTATATTATATATTTGTATATAATACTTTCCTAATAATTATCCTATTTTCTATAGTTTTGCACATCTTTTCTGTTAAAAAAAAAAAAAACTTATAACCAATATGTACAGTATATAACTAGTGATTAGTGTGTTTGTTATTACTTATTATAGAATGTAGGCAAACCTGTTAGTCATTTACCTGCATAATAGGAATTCAAAGCAGAATTAATTTTAATGCTACAGGACAAAAACACACACACACACACACACACACACACACACACACACACACACACACACACACACACACACACACACACACACACACCAGTAGCAACATAAAAAAACTGTTCTACTGCATTTCTTACCCCATGACAACTGACATAGTCCTGGGGGTGTGTCCCCAGGGTGGTGACGTACTGGATGATATAAGTAATTTCTTCAAGGAGTCTCACAAAACATTCCTGACCATTATGATGTTCATTGACTTGTGTGATCACACAGCAGGGTAAGTGTTTTCACATTTTCGTTTCCTCTGTGACAATATACGCTACATATAAATTTCCTACTATTACTACGACTAGGATTACTAATAATAAGTTAGCCTATACAGTAACTGTGATGCTCTTATTTGCTAAACCACATTCGCATAATTTTATTTTACTTTTACTGCTCAGTTAGCTAAGTTCCTGAATGTAAATCCAAATATATTGATATAAACTGTGTGAAGGGAATTCAAATAAAAAATATTGGCAGTAATATTTAAATGGAAATATAATATAGAAAAAAGCTATATTTAAAATGTTTTCCATCTAAATGTAAAGAACAAAACACAATGGGTGTTGCACAATTAGTATGCTGCTTTGTATACTGTTATGGTATATACTGTTAACAATCACGGTGGTGTGATGTTGCCCAAGATTATTTTCCAAGTTATTTCTTATCATTCAACAGATTTGCCTAGAACTTGCATATACATTTTGTCATATAAATAGTCTGAATCGAATATTTTGCACACTGTAATCAGTTGTGCTGTAACATATAACTTGCTGATGTCATTTCTAACCTACCTGAGGAGACGCACTCTTTTTGTGTTGCTCCTTAAGGTCGGAAACTCTGGAATTTCCTGATTTTGTTGACCAAACATCCCCTTCTTAACATCACCTATTGCAAAATTCTAAGAATTTCTAATGAACATGAAATTAGACTAAATTCCTGTTTATTTGTCCAGTTTCTTGTTCTGTCTGATGGTTTTACAAAATAATTATTTTATTATTTCATAATCCTTGTTCATGAACAAAAAACACTAAATGTGCTAATTATTCCACAGAAATGTTTTCTTGATTATGTCTAATTTCAGGGGTGTTACAATAGCAAAATGTTACAGTAAAATAGTACTTTTTCTCAGTAACTAGTAATGCAAATGTTTTCTTATACTTTTTGGTGCACTGAAAGGGAGTTTGCCCAGGGTGCCATACATGCTAGAATGAATGTTGAGAGGACTCTACCGTCAGGTGAAAGTGTTAGTAAGGCTTTTACTGGTTGTCTCTGCCTCCTGAGAGGAGTGTTTATACTACTGTATATTTATTCTACGACTTAGTTATTAAATCAGTACCAAGTCCATTCCAAAATGATTTTCCAAATGGTAAACTTTGAAGGCCAAAAAAAGCTGCACATTATGTAATATATTACCTTTCTGACCAAAAAAGGCTTCTGGGTTTTGCAAGTATGAAAAAAGAAGCAGGTGCAACAAGGACTGTGGCTGGTTCTGCAGGATGTTCAGTAAAACTAAACAACTAATTTCTATATTTATATTATTCTATAAAAGACTATATTTTAGGCAAAGGTTCATCACACTAAATATTGACTTTGTTTCAATAATTACTGTTTACTCTTTTTTCATAGTATTTTTTTTTTTTATCTCAAAACTTTTTATTTGACATCTCTTCTCTGCAGCATTTATTTGCATATGCCTAAGACTCTTGCACAGTACTGTATGTCATGTGCATCAGAGGAAACCGGACAGACTGGACCTTGAAGTTAATGATAAACTCAAAAAGACTATTTAGTCCCCACCTATGCTGACTCCATGGCTATGGTCATGCTCTAGTTAAATGTTTTGGTATCCACCTAAAGTTGCTCCTGCAACACTACTGCATCAGCCATGTGCATTGTCGCCACCATCCTGACTTGTTTTGAACAATTATGCATCTCTCCTAAAAATTGAATATTAACTCAATAGTAATCTATTACCTTCGCTAGTAACTAGCAATAGTAATGTAATACTTTTATAGAAAGGTACTATATAAATATTTATATTATTTTCACTGAAAAGTAACTGGTAATAGTAACCTATTACTTTTACCTTAACATTTTATATTCTATACATGTGCAGAACATTTATGATCTGACTTTCATTAGCGTATAAGGTTGAATTTACATATTAGACTTCTGTGTCTATGAAGTGTTTTCCATTTATTTTTAAATCTTGATGTTATACCATGTTGTACACTCTCTGGAACTAACGTTACCTAACCTAAAAATAACACAAAAGGCAGACAAGGGAGATATATGATCAGATTATACCAACTTGATTATAGATTATAGAATTAGCTAAGAGTGCATTAGATATATTTCCTATCTTAGCAGCTTTAAAACGGATCATTTATAAATTTCAATGACTAATTGCATTTGTTCAATATAAAAGAATAAACTTTCATACTTCATACTTTTTGAATGATGCTGTTACTTTCTTCAAGGACGGCATAAATACCACGTGCAACTATGAGAGAGGAACAGAATGCCGAACCCCAACCAGACCAACAGGGTATGTTTTGTCCACTCCCAGTTTTCATACCCACTGCATGAATCATTATTCATATTAAGTTATCTAGCTCCTGCCGATACATCGGACACATGTGCCATTTAACTCTACTACCTATCACGTACTGTATATGTTTGTTTTTTTTCAGAGGTGATTCCTGTTGGTCATTTCAACTTGGCCTTCACACAAGATGAAAAACCCCAGAATGAGAACCCAGAGAATCCTTCGGTGGAGGAACCCAAATCCAAATCAAAGACCAAGAAGTAAATCAGTTAAAAAATTGTATTAATTAATTTTACATTTTTAATTTTTAATTAATTTATCAATTGTATTTATTATTTACTTGTTATTAAAGCAAGAAGAAAAAATCTGATAAGCCAAAGGAACCAATAAAAACAGTTGGACTTTTTCAGTTGGTAAGGAAATATTAGCTTATTCTTCTTTTGGGTTTGCAAACCACAGATACCAAGATATCACTGAATTCTATTAAATACATTAAATGTTTCTTACTGCCTATATATATATATATATATATATATATATATAATGTGTGTGTGTGTTTTTTTTTTCTTTTTAGTTTCGTTATGCCACCTGTGCAGATGTCTTCCTGATGCTGATTGCTCTTGTGTGTGCTGCTATTCATGGTGCTGCGTTGCCCATAATGTGTATTGTGTTTGGAGCGATGACTGACAGCTTTGTACAAAGCGGACAACAGGCCAACTTTACAGGTATATAAGATGCACATTCTTCTCTCATTGGCAAGGTGTATAAGCAGCAGGTCCATGTTAGTTTGCATGTTAGTCTGGAAGCACTTACCAATGAACAGTTGATTTATTAATTCAACAGGAATTTACAGATATGTTACAAAACGAAAGAATAACAAGTTGTATTTTATATAGTATATTTCAGAATATATTGCATATTGTAATTAAAGGAAACCTGTTATTTATTTCCCTGCGGGACATTTTGCTACATGGTTTGGATACATTTGTTATCTCAGAGAGCAGCATCTATGTAAATCAATATAAAGTTCACCAGGTTTTTCCGTAAAACTAAATATTTCTATTTTAATGGGAGTAACATTTTTCTGAATAATAGTGTCTCCATCCACAGAGCACAAAGACTCACTGCATGTTTTGATTCACATATAAAATGTTATAAATCATATATGATGAAATTAATAGTCACCTGCTTTCAACCCATTTAAACATCTATGGGAGATTTTGGAGTAGCATGGACTAGCTATTTTCATCACTCTCGTAAAAACGTACAGTAAGCTGAAATGGTATTCTTTAAGAAGCAAAGTGTTTCGCCTCCAGAATAATTTCAGAGACTTCTATCTATACCAAATACTGACACTGATCTAGTGTCTTGTGTTGGCCCAATACATTACTAAAATACTATGTTGTCTTTGTTTTGTTGATTTTTTTTGTCAGTTAAGAACTGTCAGATATCATACTCCTAAACTTATATCAGTGCTCATTTGTTATATTATGCAGTGATCCTGGGAGTTACTCATCCTGTTCATGACATTTTACAGGAAATTTAAACATCACAACAAATACTTCAGGCTGTATTCCTATACCAGGAGTCGATATTGAAGCATCAATGACGAGGCCAGTTGCATTCAAATTTCTTATTTTCTTGATAAAACATTAATTTCTTAAGTCTGATTTCAGGCACAGATTCTCTTTTGCTAAAGGTGTAAAAGTACACTACTTTTCCTCTTAAATCACACACAGATATGCTTATTACTTTGTTGGGATTGGAGCCGCGGTTTTCCTTGTTGCAACGTGCCAGGTCACACTATTCGTACTGACGGCCACTAGACAGACCAAGCGGATCAGAGACAAGTACTTCCATGCGATCCTCCATCAGCAGATGGCATGGTTTGACACACATCCTATTGGAGAACTCAACACTCGACTCACAGAGTAAGTTAGAATTGGGTCACCTATTCAGAAAAAAAAAAAAAAATTGTTTCCTCATTTGAACATTTTGAAACATTTAAAATGATTGTTTGTCACAACGGAATGCAATATAATTACTCTCTCTCACCAACATTCTCTTTTTGACCATGAAACAGTGACATAAACACAATCAATGATGGCCTGGGAGACAAGATCTGTATATTTGTGCAGTTCTTCTGCAGATTTCTTGCAGGCATAATTATTGGATTTATTTACGGTTGGAAGTTGACCCTGGTGATTTTGGCAGTGAGTCCACTTCTGGCCGGATCAGCTGGTGTATGGTCTAAAGTATGTATAGAATCATAAAACATTTGTCTTTGAAAAATTATATGAATATTATAATATTAATATAAGATTATAGTAAGTTTTTTTGTTTATTACCATGTCAAGATGTTCCAGTTTCATGAAAATAATGGTAATATACAATGAATATATAGCATTGCAATTTCTTTCCACAAAGATTCTTGCAAATCTAACAAGTAAAGAGCTGACAGCGTATGCTAAAGCAGGAGCTGTGGCTGAGGAGATACTTGTGGCCATTAGGACAGTTGTTGCATTTAATGGCCAAAAGAAAGCTCTACAAAAGTAAGAACCTCTTGCATATTCTTCAGTGTTCAAATGACAGTGTAGTTTAATTCTGATTTTTCTTTTTATATTATAAATTAAACATGATTTTCTTTATTTTAGGTACGAAACTAACTTGATAGATGCAAAAAACTTTGGAGTGAAGAAATCTATTACTACAAATATGTCACTGGGGATAACACAGTTCTTCATATTAGGAACATATGCTCTGGCCTTCTGGTATGGCACAAAGCTTGTTGTGGATGAACCAGACAACTATACAATTGGAAGAGTCCTCACTGTGAGTCATGTCACTGAGAACATATAACAGCATGTACCAGCTGTTTCGGATTTAAAGTAATTTCTTTTAATGACTTTAAGTATTAAAAAGTGTTATTTCAAAATGTATTTCTAATATTTCATTTGGCCAGCATTGGCTATGGTGCACAATGTGGTAACCAGTTCATAAGTGAAAATGATTCCACATGTTCCTAGAACCACTCTTCCATAATGGAATATACAGTATGTGTGCCATGAGAGAAGTAAAAAAAAAATGCATTCATGGGATATCCTGGACTTTCAATACAGTCAGGTCCTCAGTTCTGATTCACTAATTAACATAGCTAGTATTTCTACTACAAATATACATATATGATACCACTTCAGTTCAGTTTAACCCTATTCCAGTAATTATAAATCTCCTTAGTCTTTTTTTTTCTTTCCTTTATTCAGGCCAATAATATAATAATATATAAGCAGCACATTGTTTTGGCAAGGCAGTGTTATAATATTTAAGTTGCTGGCATGTTATTTGTTTGCCTGTTTTAAAAAGAATTTTCTTTCTGTAGGTATTCTTCTCAGTGATGATTGGGGCATTCTCTCTGGGTCAGGGTGCTCCCAACTTGGAGAGTGTTGCTAAAGCCCGTGGTGCCGCATATGCCATCTACAATACGATTGATATGGTAAGGACTTGCTGTTTTTTCCTTGAAACTTTTTAATAATGTATTTGTATATTACTGTAAGAATACATAATGATTGTGGATCAATGTTAAACAATTTATTAGTGCAACTTGCTTAATTCTTTATCTGCTGTCTTAGCCTCGTCCCATTGACAGCAGTTCAAAGGAAGGCTACAAACCCGACAGAGTGAAAGGTGACATTGAATTCAAAAACATCCATTTC
This sequence comes from Clarias fuscus, assembly GCA_030347435.1. Taxonomy (NCBI): domain Eukaryota; kingdom Metazoa; phylum Chordata; class Actinopteri; order Siluriformes; family Clariidae; genus Clarias; species Clarias fuscus. The sequence goes on along the minus strand of CM059207.1, from coordinate 14,216,084 downwards.
AGTTACCCTTCCAGAAAGGATGTAAAGGTACTGAATGTTAACATTTAATAGCTTTCTTTTTTAAAGCAGCAATACTTTTCCCTTTCATTTAATTGTGTCTTACATTTATATTCTGACATAGATCCTTCAGGGTATGAGCCTAAAAGTAACCAGTGGAAAGACAATTGCTCTGGTCGGGGCCAGCGGGTGTGGGAAGAGCACCACAATTCAACTGCTCCAACGGTTTTATGATCCAGATCAAGGAGAGGTGAGAATGCTAATTTCAGGATGCTAATGACAAAAAATATACAGTACAGACCAAAAGTTTGGACACACCTTCTCATTCAAAGAATTTGTATTATGGCAAGAAAAAAGCAGCTAAGTAAAGAAAAATGAGTGGCCATCATTACTTTAAGAAATGAAGGTCAGTCAGGTCGAAAAATGGGGAAAACTTTGAAAGTGTCCCCAAGTGCAGTCACAAAAACCATCAAGCGCTACAAAGAAACTGGCTCACATGCGGACCGCCCCAGGAAAGGAAGACCAAGAGTCACCTCTGCTGCGGAGGATAAGTTCATCCGAGTCACCAGCCTCAGAAATCGCAGGTTAACAGCAGCTCAGATCAGAGATCAGGTCAATGCCACACAGAGTTCTAGCAGCAGACACATCTCTAGAACAACTGTTAAGAGGAGACTGTGTGAATCAGACCTTCATGGTAGAATATCTGCTAGGAAACCACTGCTAAGGACAGGCAACAAGCAGAAGAGACTTGTTTGGGCTAAAGAACACAATAAAGAACACAATAAAGAAAACTCTTTGAATGAGAAGGTGTGTCCAAACTTTTGGTTTGTACTGTATATATTTTGGGAATTTGTCTGTAGCTGGTTGCTTGTTTGACTCGGTCTGACTAGGGCATCCATGTTTGCAGGTGACCCTGGATGGTCGAGATATCCGTTCTCTAAATGTGCGATGGCTGAGAGAAAACATGGGCATTGTGAGCCAGGAGCCTATACTCTTTGGCACTACTATTGCCGAGAACATTCGCTATGGCCGTGAGGATGCCACTGATGAAGACATAGAACGGGCTGTGAGAGAGGCCAATGCATATGAATTCATCTCCAAACTACCAGAGGTAAAAGTTTATTACAGTACTACCTTTATGTCTCTATGACTTGAATTACACTAGGTGTTTCATGAGAAGTAAAACCATGGTACTTATGTGTTATGATGTACTACCAATTAAATATTATTTGCGAGACTAGGTTGTATTTTATATCTTAGAAAGAGTACAGGTAGTTACAATGTATAATGCAGTACTACTAAAGATTACAAATAATGATGCACATTTCATTTGAAGAGCACATAAATGTTTGACTTGCTTTTCTGAGGCAGAAGTTAAACACAATGGTGGGAGAGCGTGGCGCTCAGCTGAGTGGTGGGCAGAAGCAGAGGATTGCCATTGCTCGTGCTTTAGTCAAAAACCCCAAAATCCTCTTGTTGGATGAAGCAACATCAGCCCTGGACACACAGAGTGAAGCTATTGTTCAGACTGCTTTAGATAAGGTAAGCAAGATACAAAACCTCCCAGAGCACCACGCACCATTTAGATAAAGTTTTGTGCCATTGATTATTGATAGGTCATTGCAATTTTTGATTCCTGATGTACAATTTAGCAGCTTATGTTGCTTCCCAGGCAAGAGCTGGCCGAACCACGATAGTGATTGCTCACCGGTTATCAACAATCCGTACTGCTGATATAATTGCTGGCTTCAAAGATGGTCAGGTGGTGGAGCATGGAACTCATAAAGAGCTCATGAGCAAGAAAGGAGTCTATTACTCTCTTGTGACACAACAGGTACTCTTGCAGCTACCCATCAGAAGTCTAATTAGACAGTTGCATATGTGGAATCAGTTTAAATAAAAACAAAATGTGTTCTATATTCTAACATTGAGCATTTTTCTATGGTTTATAGTCACAGGGAAGTCCAGATGATGATGATGTTAATTTTGATGATGAAGATGAGGGAGAAACATTTGAGTTCTCTGACAGTTCTGATGACCTGACGGAAGTCACAATTGAAACAGGTGGACTTGAGAGAAATTCAATAAGACGGAGCATGACTCTTCAAAGAAGATCATCAAAAAGGAAGTCAAAGAAGTCAAAGAAGTCCAAATCTAAGAAAGAAAAGAAGGTACCATTTATGCAACAATGGCCTCAATAAATCACAATAGGAATGAGCATTTAAATGGTACTACAAAGAGATCTCTTCACTGTTCATTTTAAGTATTGTTATACCAATATCCATTAATGAAAAAATGTATACATGTAATGACTTTACGTACAAGATGATTATCAACTGCTGTTTTATTGTTAAATCTATTCATCTCTTCATCAGGAAAAGGAAAAGGTTACAGATGTCCCTTTCAGCAGGATTCTGGCTCTGAACAAACCTGAGTGGCCCTACCTGACAGTGGGTATACTGGCCAGCTTTGTGGGAGGAGCTGTCTACCCTTGTGTCGCTATCCTCTTTGCCAAAATCATTGGTGTGAGTAGCTGTCTTTCCTTGTGTTTGCTACTTGTCAAACAGATTTGTTCTTTGTGTGCACGTGACTTATGCATAGTGAGTCGACTGGTCCAAGGACACATTTTTCCCCTTATTATAGCTTTGGTTGCAAGGATTTTATTAATTTATTATGGGTTTTTGTGTAGGTATTTGCTGAAACTGACCCTGAAGTAAAGCGACAGAAGACTCTGATGTTCTCTCTTTTGTTCCTCCTCCTTGGAGGCGTGTCATTTGTCACTTATTTACTTCAGGTACACTTGAATAAATACAATCACTCTTGCAACCAATTCATTATTTTAATTATTAGTTCAATTGCTATTCTTTAATTGCTATATATTTGATTGTTCTGCATTTTAATTACTGAAGTACTGGAATATAATTTCAGGGCATAATGTATGGCAAGTCTGGGGAAATTTTAACTATGAGGCTGAGGAGTCAGTTATTTAAAGGCATATTGAGACAGGTATGACAACACTTCACTGCATCTGTATTAGGTATTACTAGAAGACTGATCTTTGGCATACTCTAATTTAATGAGGAGGCTACATCATGTACCTTGCTAACATTTTACTACTACCTGCCTTTTTGTAGGAGATTGGCTGGTTTGACGACCACAATAATGCAGTGGGAGTGCTAACCACTAAATTAGCAACAGATGCATCAATGGTTAAAGGGGTAAGTGACTTCCCACCTTAAGGGTCCATGATAAAGTTTTTAGAACCCTTTAGTCCTCATTTATTGTTCTGTTATGATAACACTTATACACCAGTTAGTTCTGAGTAATCTGATCGGATGAGAGGCATTCCACGAGTGGTTATAATGGTGGTGATAACAGCACCGAGATGTTTAACTATATGATCACTCTGCATCACAGGTGATCTAACAGTTGTTAATAACACTAACTATCAGTCACCAGCATGGGTGAAAGTAGGTCAGTATGGTCCGCAATACTCGCATTCAAAACCAGCCACGGAAGTACTATCAGCAGGAAAACACATCTGGTGAATTTATGACATTGTTAAAAACATTTGTCATCTAAGTAATTGCTCAAAGCACTCTCTAACTCCTTATCAAGGGCAATACTTGGTGTGTGGAACAAGTGATTTAACACCCTACCTCACCAACTTTCCATTTAAGACTATTTGGCATTCAAGCCAGGGAGTTATCTGATATTATGAAACGGAATAAGTGGAAATCTAAAATATATCTCATGTTTATTCTCCTTCTGGCTACATAGTACCAGTAAGAATTTAAAACTACTTGCACATGTTAACTGCTAGTTAGTTCTGCCAGTCATACTGTATAAGGATATATGTTGGTGGGGCAAAATAACATGTAAAATAAACAAATAGATTATAACCTGTTGATAATAAATGGTGTTTGTTGAACTGTGGTATAAAAGCAATATTGCATAATTATCACACTACTATGGATAAATGAGGTACTACTGTAAAAACCTAAGCAGATGGGTAACAATGTTATAACGTGACGATTATAAGGAGGTTCTGGAATTTCAGCACCTCCTTTTTCAATTTTACAGCTGAATATTGGTACAGTTGTACAAGCATTTATTTTCTATACTCGGAAATTGTAATACCATTCATCAAGGGCAGCTAATATGTTTTTATTACATCATATCAGTGTTAAAGTCAAAATGTGCACACTCTCACTCTCCTTCTCTCCCATTTTTTTAGGCATCAGGAGCTAGACTGGGCTTGATTGCCAACAGTATTTGTTCCCTAACAATTGCTGTGATCATAGCCTTTATTTTCTCCTGGCAACTTACCCTTCTCATTCTTGCCTGTGTGCCATTACTCATTGGGTCCAATTTCATCCAGATGAGAGCTCTGGGAGGTCATGCTTCCAAAGATCAGCATGCACTTGAGATGTCTGGCAAGGTATTATTATTATTACTTTCACAATGGAGAATTTTGTATTATCTTTATTTAGATATCATATTTTTGTAAAACATGAATGCAAGCATTTTCCCTTACAACCATGTGCAATTAATTATAAAATAAAGGATATGTTGATTAATAAGGTTTTTTATTGGACTGTAAAATATGGCCCTGTAATTAAACTAACATTGTAACCCTATGCTTTCACAGATATCCACAGAAGCTGTAGAAAACTTCAAGACTGTTGTTGCATTAACAAAAGAAGATGTCTTCCTCCACAAGTTTACTGAGAGCCTCAGTAAACCATATCGGTACATCTTAGATACAGTATAGTACATTTTCCTGTATTTATTCACAGATCAAATGAAAAAAATTTGAATGAATTTCATTCATTTCATATATACAGTCAGATGACAAGTTAAAGAAAAAAACACAAAGTGTCTCTTAGAAAGCTGTTTGGCCACCACAACCTACCAGAACAGCTTTATTGAGCCTTCACATGGACACAAATCTACTGTATATAACTGTACTACAGGGATGAACACAATGCGTCCCAAAGACATCCTCTCATTTATGTTAATGATGAGAAGAACCAAAATGGATCAACATACTTGTCCAAAATCTTTCATGGATGTTGGATTGAAATACAATGTCTGTGAACATCCTAGTATATGAGTTGAATAATTTTTAAACCGCATAAAAACAATTCAGCGAGCCTTAATTGTATAAAGGCAATAGTCTGAATAACTTTCTAGTCCATGGCTTCCTTCTTGAGGAACCAATGGACCCAAACCTTGCCAGCAAAATGTCACTCCAAACACTGACCTTTAAGCCACATTGCTTTAAACTGTCATATGTCTGTATTTAATAAACATTTATTCAATATCTGATTTCTCAAATTATTATAATTTTTTTTAGGTCTGCTCTATCCAAAGCCCCCATCTATGGACTCACCTTTGCTATTTCTCAAGCAATTACTTATTTGGTTAATGCTGCGATCTTTCGTTTTGGCGCCTGGTTGATTGCACATTGCTACACTGAATATGAGAATGTTTTCCTGTAAGTCCATTCTGGAAAATGTATCATGCTAGCTAGATTTTGGGTATTGCAGTCTTCACTAGAACACTAATTGTCTTTTTTTTTTTTTTATCAGAGTTTTTTCTGTTATTGTCTTTGCTGCCATGAGTGTCGGCCAGTCCTCATCATTTGCCCCAGATTTTGCCAAAGCTAAAGCAGCAACTGGGCGAATCTTAGACTTACTTGCAAAGGTACCTGAGATTGACATCTACAACGAGGCAGGAGAAAGACCAGTAAGTGATATATCTTCACATATCTTCAGTTTTTGACCTTCAACTGGAATCCAAACCCTATCATATCTCTTACTATATACTTATTTGGAACATTCACAGCTCAAAGCGGCTGCTGTATAATCTTAGCATATGTCATGATTAAGAGTTCCCTCTCTGCTTTCAGGCAAGCTTTAAGGGAGACATAGAGTTCTGTGATGTGCACTTCTCATACCCAACACGTCCAAACATAAAGATTCTGCAAGGCCTAAACATATCAGTGGCTCAAGGACAGACACTGGCACTGGTAGGAGGCAGTGGCTGTGGGAAAAGTACCTCAGTCCAACTGTTGGAACGGTTCTACAGCACTTCCAGTGGGCATGTGGTACGTTAGGATTATAGAAGTACTTTTGTTATTTTTGGTCACAGAATTACTCAGTGATACCAGCTATGCATATGTCTGCATTATGTAATACATATGACAATTTTTGCCAAAATGAAAAACAATGCTGTCGAACTACTTGCTACATTGATTATTTTTTCTATTTTCTTGCTCAGCTAATGGATGGAGTGGACACGAGGAAATTGAATCTTGCTTGGCTGCGCTCTCAGCTGGGTCTGGTCTCTCAGGAACCTATCCTGTTTGATTGCACCATTACTGAAAACATCCAGTATGGAGACAACAGCCGTGTTGTCAGCCAGGAAGAGGTTGAGGAGGCTGCTAAGAATGCTAATATCCATAACTTTATTCTTGACCTGCCAGAGGTAAATTTTTATTTAAAGTGCATGATTTATTTACATTTTGTTTTATAAAAATCTTACCTCCTGAATATGTAACTCTAGATCTAACTCATTTAAAAAGTGTATTGAAGATTTAATTGCCACCATATAATCTGATTAGCATGCGGTATAAATTGCATATAAAAAAGATGTACAAACTGGGCCAAATATGGCCTGCTATCAAATTTCATTCAGCTTGTATGAACTTTCAAAAACTATTATTACTATACTTTACAATAGTACATACTCATATACTTTTTACAGTAAACCTATAATATGTGCTGCAGACTCAGGGAGCATTGACCCTACTGCGGCCTGTGCAAATCATGCATTCTTTTATTTCATAGTGCTGGAACACCGATTAACACGGGTTATGTTCTTTTTGAATGAAAACATCCTAATCTATTTTTAGAGCCAATTACTGGTGTTAATCAATAGAGATAAAATATAAGACACTAAAAACAAATATAATAGCATTATTTTATAGCCTAGAAAAAAATATAAGTTTGATACACTCAGCCTTGAACAGTCATAGGTAATAACAAAGAACCACCTTAAAAGACAAATATATTTCTATAACTTTATAACATTATTATAATAACAGCATTACATGTACATATTGTACACGGTTTAGCTAGATAAAAGTCAAGTTAGAAAATTTTCCAAATTATTCTACTAAAATATCCCAAGAGTGAAGATTCAAGTCATGTGCAGAGAGAGAGAGAGAGAGAAAGAAAAAAAAACCTCTGCATTATGTCAGCATTGCATCATTTCTCTTTGTAGACATAATCTATGTTTCCACTGTTATGTAGCTTTGTTAGTGAAATGTTTGGTATCGCTACTTTCTGCCATTGCAGTTAATTCACTGAAAGATCACCATTTTTTTTTCTTTTTTCTTTTTTTAAGCACTCAGTATTCCTTGCAACCACAAAAGGAAGAGATCGAAGGAAACATTCCAAGCATCATTAAACAGATTTCATAATTATAATTGGCAATGGCCTTTGTAGATTGACATTATGGCTAAAAATAATTCGATTATTTTAATGTGATTAAAATAGACCTAAACAATCAAACCCGTATGTGCTTGTTGAACATACCACAGATTTAGTCAGGATTTAGTCCCCACTTGATGGCATAATAACCTCCACTCTTAGAGTTAGAGTTTTTTTTTATTCTTTTTACTAGATTTTGGAAAATAGGTGTGGGGAATTGACATAAGGGCATTGGCATGCTTGAGCAGGTTCCAATGTAGGGAGATCTTAATGCAATAACATACAAAGACATTGTAGACAATTGTATGCTTTCCACTTTTGTGGGAAAAAATAGTTTTTGATAGTATGGTGTTTGTGTACTTTTGGCTGTATATTTTTCGGTTTTAGTTTTATACTTGATTATATTCATGACCGGCATATTGCATATAATTTTAGAAATACAACACACGGGTGGGAGATAAAGGCACTCAGATGTCTGGCGGTCAGAAACAGAGGATAGCAATTGCTCGAGCTTTGGTCCGACAACCTAAAGTGCTGCTACTGGATGAAGCCACTTCAGCCTTGGACACAGAGAGTGAAAAGGTTAGTGAAAGGCTCTTTGCTGTCTTTGCCATACTGTCTATTCAACGTTGTAAACATAGAGCAAAGTTTGAATGTAAAACTAAAAACAAGCAAACAAGATGGCATTTGGGGAGGCAGAAGCTTAATCAGGAACCATTGTATAACAATTACACATGTTTACATAACAAACAAAGGTCTGAGTATTTTGCTACATAACTGGTTGAGGTGACAAAACCATCCAGGCTTCCATAAGATGGCAAACACAAATAAACATACCACATACAGAAATGGATAAATGTTACTACCTCCTCTTTCAGTTCTATGTGTTTTTGTGTCAAAACATAATAATGTCTGTCATGGTAGCAGATCTGACTATTTACAATAGGCATTTACAACCTCAAATGAACAATAACAGAGGACCTTTTCACTATGCCATTATTTATTTAACAAAAATGGCAAATTGAATTCATCACGTCAAATTAAAAGCGAGGGTACTAACTTTTACACATGACTGTATTTGTATAACACATACTAGTACAGACAACCATATAATACATTTTCTACTTGAAAAATCAGCAGTGAAGATACCAACAGTACTGAATCAACCACTGCACCTTGGTCAGTTTGGTCAGTTTGGTCAGTTGTGTCATTTTTACATTTACTGTAGTAATACATATAACTACTTGATATTTGTTTATTATTTTAGAGGTAAAATAATCTCATAACAATATCACACAATGAAAAATTGTTAAATGAGGTAAAGTAAGGTAAGGTCATAACTTAATAAACCATGAACCTCTTTCAATGAAAACATAATGTGACACTATTCCTACTCTAATGCACTAGCTTTTTGGAAAAGCTCCCATAATAAATATGATCACCGTCATTTCTGCAGCTAATTCACTACACGTCTTTTTAAAAAGTAGGCTTGTGAAATGAGTACTAACCTGAAGTAAGACTAAAAAAGGTCTAGGGTTGTCTGTTAGCCTAAAGAAAGCACGTCTATCAATTTATCTCTCAAGTCAAGTCAAGTCAAGTCAAGTCAAGTAGGCTTTTATTGTCATTCCAACCATATATAGTTAATACACAGTGAAACGAAACAACGTTCCTCCAGGACCAAGGTGCTACATACATGCAATAACATAAATTTACAACACACAGTCACAGTAAGGTATATTATATTATAACAGGGTTCAAACATGAAAGACTTGAGTATCAAAAGTGAAAAAATCTACAGATAGTGTACAGAGCGATTTAGAAAGACGACAAAGCAATTGGAGAGGAACCCACCAATAGATTTCAGTATGAACAAAGGTGAGAAATGGCAGCAAGCAAATTATTGAGTAATATGAGATACAAGTTCACACATTCACAAACAGGAACTGATTTAAATGACAGAATTAGATTTTGACCAAACACACTAATACGATGTTGGAATAGCCTATTTAGCATCTTAAATTAAAACCACAACACATAATAAAATAGGAAGAACAATGACAGGTTCCAGTATTGAATAGTAAAAACGTCACTAGATGCCCAACCTGGACTAAAGTTTTCTATACAAAGCTACAGAATTTTCGTTCAATGCTCAGAAACTCTAAAACAGTACAGTAATGCAAAGGATGGCAAGCTAAATATTAATACAGTTAAAATATGACCTTTAGCTACATTTCAATTTAAAGTTCAAGTGTTCAAATGCTAGTTTTAAATTTTCATTTTGAACATTCTGCCTCAACATCCAACTATTTTTGTAGCTATTCCTTCATTATACTGTTGTTCTCCATAATTGAATCGTAGATAATTTCATTAGTGTCCAGAGCTTCTGGATGAGAACTGTTTCTTTTAAACTATTTTGTCTCTTTGCTGTGGTTTAGATTGTGCAGAAAGCTCTGGATGATGCTCGACAGGGTCGCACGTGCATCGTCATCGCTCACCGCTTAACCACTATCCAGAATGCTGACATCATAGCAGTCATTCAGAATGGCAAGGTGGTTGAGCAAGGCTCACACAGCGAGCTACTTGCCATGCAAGGAGCATACTATGCCCTTGTAAATGCCCAAGTCTCCCACTAACTGTTCCTGATTTTCTAAGCATCTGTGCGACATGCAACATCATATGTAGCAAAATCATATGCACAAGCCTATGTCTAGAGTATTACTTATTACTGCTATAATAAAATGTAATAATATCCTATGCCTGACAAAAAAATCTATACAGTACTGAGGATATATGACTTAAGATTACAAATGTACTATATTTTTATAGAACTATATATGTGTACAGCAATTATGGCTCAGGGTATGGTCCTGATGTAATCAGGTTCACATTTAATCAAATGAACAATGTGTGAAGAATGTTACAGAAATTAAGGTGCTTATAGTACCTTATTTCCAACATACTTTTATCCCACGAAACTACATAAACAACATATCTGATAGTTTGTGGACAAAGTTGGGACCAATTTGGAAAGGGATGTTAAAATATAACATTCAGGAATGGTCAGATGTCCATATACCTTTGGCCCCACTGTGTAGTTGAATAAAATATTCTCTTAATCACTATACTATTCACCATAACTGTTTATTCTGAACCTATCTATGTATATGAGCTTGTTTGTAAATGAATTGTAACTTTTTATGAAAATTTGTAAATGTTTTGTAAGTATGATTGCACCAAACATTAATAATACTTTATAGCAGTTCAGAAGTTTGCTGGTTCTTTATTAATTTTTCCTGGCTTAAAAGGTCAAGGTGTATATTTTTCTTCTTCTTCTCCTCCTTGTTAAGATTATCATATATTTTATATTATAAATTATGATGATGATGATAAGGATTACTATTACACTTAGCTTTCATTCCGACAGTGAAAAAATGTATTTCACTGCTGCTCAATAGCACAAATCGGACATAACATGTACAGTACCTGGATGTTAACCCAAAGAAAAATGTAACTAAACTTGCTCTTCAATAGCTCGGAAGACCATTTTTTTATCATTATTTGAGCCTCAATTTAATTTATACAGTAGTGTGTCTAACACTGTATGTTTATGATATGTTTCTTATTGTGGCCCTGAAGTACAAAACACAACATTTCCCAAAAACACAATCTCATTTCTCAAAACACAAACACATTTTTCAAAACAACAACAAAAAAAAAAACATTTCCCATACTTATTTAAGACTGGACAGAACCCAATTTGAGTTAGAGACTGTAGTGAACTTCCATGGTTGTGTGGGTTATCATGAACCAAAGTGCATGGATCCTTCCTCCCACCATATTTTTATTTCATGAAAACCACAGGGCATATTGAGTGCACTTACAGTACATTAAACTTTCTTCTTCAAAGACCTTAGTCCAATTCCGAGTTACAGATTTTGGAGTGTTTACCCACTTAAAATGAATGCTTACAGTTTTCTTCTTTATCTTTCGGCTGTTCCCTTTCAGGGGTCAGCACAGCAAATCGTCTGCCTTCATCGAACATTATCTATTCCATCCTCTTATCTCACACCAATTGACTTCATGTCCTCTCCCGCTTTGGTCTTCCTCAAGACCTCCTGCCAGGCAGTTGCTACCTCACCATTCCTTCTACCAATATATTAACAATCTCTTCTCTGAACATGTTCAGACTGTTCAAATCTGAAATGTAAAAAATGGAAGCTTACATAATAGCATCAAACCATTACCTTTTGTATCCATGCCTTAAACAAAGGCACCAAGAGTTTAAACACGTTTTATTCTTTGCACTTTGTTTCCAACACTGCAACATTTGCTTCAAAACTCTACACACTCTTTTTCACTTCAAAAATAGTTTCCAGCCATTAGTTTGCAAAGAGTTGTCCACCTCCACCTCCATGCAATCCTAGGCCTCTACACTACTGCACACATAATTGCAATTCTAGATGCAGTTGTACAAGATGGAACAGAGCAGCCCAGATTTGTTGTCATCTGGGATAATGTTAGTTTCCACCAGGCTGCTCTGGTTCACCAACCACAGTAATTTCACCCTTTTATACTTGCTCCCTTAATCCCCATTTCCCAATTCAACGGAGGAATTCCTCTCCGTGCAGTGAAGAGTTATTAATTTTTTTTTAATTGATGAGTTTACAGATACATATTGTTTTGATTACTGTACTGTAATTCTACTTTTTGTTTTGTTGTATGAACTTACTATAGGAACAGTGTAGATGAGTAGATGTACTATACTAAAACAACCTACCCGAGAAGCATGTTTATAAAAAAAAAAAAAGTATAAAGCAATTTGAATTTGCAGAGATTCATGTTGATATGGATGAGATATATTTATCTCCAAGTATTGTGTCTTGTTCGGCTTGTGTATTTGTGTTTTGACAAAATTAGCCAAGTGCTGTAACAAGTGTGTAAACAATCATAAAAGAAAAAAAACCCCTGATAAAATAGTCACTTGTTGAAAAATAACTGCCATCCTGCCCTCAGTCCTATTGCTTTACAAGTGCGTTTTCAGTGTTTAAAGTCATGTTGTAATGTCGTGGTGTATTGACAGTACGCCAAAAATTACTTCAAATTAAAATCCTGTATTGACTAGCTACTTACACAAATAATACTAAGCCATTACAGCATGAAATAGGAAGCAGGAAATTAAAACTTCTGTTCTGTATGTTTTTGTTTTTCATGTTTTATGATTTTTCGTTGTTTATGAAATGTCTTTGTTTGTGAAATGTTTGTGTTTTCTAAAATATTTTTGTGTTTTGTGAAATGTTTTTTGTGTTTTGTGATTTGTGTTTCGGTTGTATTTCAGGGCCACCATAGTTTCTCCTAAAATGCACTAGGAGAAATAGGTGAGACAGGACAATTAGCAACAGGGGTCATTCTTGGGGCATGAGGGAAGTAACCTTGCTAAACTCCACTCAGGGTTATAAATGGCTGCATTTTTCTCCTTTAGAGAAGAAAATGAGTGGTACTACTACAGTATAGAGCAATATGTGAGTCTAGATAATAGGCTATACTATTTAGGTGACACACACACACACACACAAATCAAAGCAACCATGACATTTTTGGTGGTTGTACTGGACAGTTAAAATTATAGGGCATTATTATGCCTATGCCCATGCATCACTACAAAGCACTCTTAATTATGATATAAGTCATTACTGGGAAATAACAGCCCCCCCCCCCCCCCCCCCTTTTTGTTTGCCATTTTTACCCTACTTACACACAAACATAGCCTATACCTATTTGCTTTTCTTTTATTTTCAGTTTATTTACCTCACTGGTAACTTAATCTATTTGAAAGTAAGTGCAGAAAATTGTTTTATTCTTTTAATTACTGTGATTGCTGGCATGTCCATTTAAGTGGCAGGGTTGGTTGGAAGCAAGTACTTTGTCTTTTCCTCCTCTGATTAAGAAAATTCCTAGTCTTTAAAAGTCCTCCTCCCTTCATATAACAGTATTTCACTTAAGGACATTTTTAGGTGTTCTTTTAAGGTGTTTCATTGCCAACTTCTATCTTTACTAGTGATGTATCTACTTTTTAATTTAAGGAAAATCCTTGGGAAACAACCGAAATTCCAGGAATTTTCTTCAAATTTTGTCTCTAGGAGCACTCTTTAGGAATTTTTAATATGGCCCCAGAATGTTAGGGGTTAGAGGTTAACTCTAGAGAACAAAGAGTAGATATACAGTAGAGAACAACCCTTAGAAACACACTTAGACCTTTTACAGTGTGCTTGTCAGTATTGGATAAATTGTAAATTGACAGTCTTTGTAGACCATAGCAAGATGCACCTAATGGACCAAATTTGGAATGGGGTTTTTAACAAGCACATATATGTGTGATATTCATGTACCCACAAACTTTTGCCATATTGTGTCAAACTGTGTGTATTCATTTGAGCCAGTACAAATGATGAATGGCTGGTACACACGCACCCGCGTGCCAACATGACCATGGGGCTAACTATTTGTTGATAGCTACTCTTTCATGAGTTTTTGTCTACTGTCTATTTTAATCAGACAAATTATCAGTGTCTAGGAAAGACTGAGCGTCAACCTCAAGAGTCTACATGAAAAATTAACCTCAATATTCAGTTTGGTGAGCTTAGAACGTCACTGAATAGACCTTGAGTTTGGACATTATTTTACTATGCATAATCAAAATATAGGAAAGAATTATTATGTATATTCTTAATTGGCAGTTGGAAATTAAAAAAAAGAAAAGTAGCCTAGTGTGGGCTCTGGTCTCATGTTTGCACAATTTCTTAATAATTGCATGTTAGCTTTTAGTTCAAAGTTCTGAAATGCCATTATGTTCCTACCCCAATAACATGGGGCAAAAACTAATACAACATTGTTAGTATTATTATTATTAATGTACAAGAAGGAAACCATCACTAAGTGTCAAAAATAGGGGTCATAAAGAGACTAAGAGCGGGCTAAACTAATTCCTGAAATTTGTAGCACCTTTGAAAATATGTCAGAAACTATCGATAAGGCAGTAAAAGTTTTTGCTGGAAAGATCTTAGTCTAATTTGTGGTATGAGTGACACATTCTTCACTGTGAAGAAAACACTAGAGAATGTTAGAGATCTAAACCATTTACTAAAACCTGTTTTTATAAGTTACTGGTGTCTATTACCCACATACCCACATACCCTGTGCACCACTGACAAAGGAGCAAAAGTACAAAAGACACAAAACATTCTCAGAAGTTACTAGAACAATGGAGAACATTGCAATCATTTTGAAATAGTCAAAGACACTATGTACTCTACATATCTGAATATGCACCAGTTTATCTTTTTGTAGCTAATATATGGAAATGTTCGCAATTTTTTTTTTGCTTAAATGTAGGGGTATACAGGGGTCCATAAATATACACCCTGAAAGGTTTTAATGGCATGGCCTCCCTCTCTTTGTCGCATATTTTCTTTCAGCAAATTAAAGTTTTCCACTCACATACAGTATGACGTGTTCTTCACCATCACTATGACAAGACCTCCCTTGTCTTGGAGGCATGGAGTGGACACCGTGTGGTGTTCTGAAAGATGGGGGAATTGTTCATCTGTTTTGCGCATTCAACACACCTTCTACAGAAGACCTTTACTTGAGTAAATGACAATATTGTCTAGGTAGGCAGCTGTGCATGCGGTGGTTTTGCAGGATGATGTGGGGAAAGTAGCTGTGGCACTGTGCAGACCAAAGGGGACAACCCGGTACTGCCAACAGCCCTCGTCCATTGTAAAGGCAGTTTTCTTTTTTTGGTTTCGTTATAAGCAGCGTTATAATTGGGGAACGTCTCTTTGCAGTTGGGCAAGGCTGTGATCACATTTCACCTGCTTATACAGGGACACAAAAGAATTAGACACATCATTAGCCTCACCTTCAGCTTCTGCATCAATGTCCTAATCAGGTGTCTGCACAAGCCATGCTGGTTGTGTAGACGTTGCTCTTCACCACTTTGTGTTTGACATATGTTTGCTGATAGTAAGCCGGGCCAATTATGACCAAAAAGCAAAGGCACAGTTCAGGGATAATACCAGTTTTCAGGTTGCATTTACCCCTGTGCTACTCGGCCACAATGTGATCTGCTAGAGCCTCTATCTGATTTCCATGTACAAAGAGGACTAGCATCGGCTTGCATGGCGGAGGCATTAGCAGAACCACCAATGGACGGGCTAGTGTGATGGCTTTTCCAGTGTCTAATAGCGTAGGGAGCAAAGCTCCATTAACTTTTACAAAGCGAGTTGGTGCTGGTTCTTCAGTTTACTTGTGGTTAGTGACAAAACCCCTGGCGGGAGCCTGGTTTCTTTCTGGCTTGGATGGCATTGGCTAATTGTGGGGTGACTCTTGACTTTGCGGACATGGCGCCGATTCTTTGTGAAAGTTTTGATAGAAACGTGTGGGAAGCTTCCCTGGCAGTCACCATTTCTTGTGGCCAAAGGGAAGGACCAACAGTGCACTCACCATTTCTCGCATGCTCGCAGGTTTTCTTTGCCTTACAAAACATTCAGTCCATTGCCATACCTTCAGCCACTTCAAATCTGAGGGGGACAGATTTGGTAAGGGTCTTGTTGAGACACTTGGTACTGGGGTGATTGCTCCTCCGGGTTGGAAGGCGGTTTGTGCAGTGAGCCTCGCTGGAATGCAGAAGCACAGAGGGCCGACGAGAGAGCTTTGTGCACAGTGTGAACTGTACAAGCATGAGCCTTGCAAGGAGGTGGAAGCGCAGAGAGCCAAAAAGATAGAAGTGAACTCCGCAATGATTTGCAAAGATCATTCGTGGTCGAAAACAAGCATGGTTCAGCAACAATTACAGAGGTAACAGAGGGATGTGAGAGACGTGAGACAAGTGCGAGGTCAGTAGGAACAAAGTGGGGTCGAGATTATGAAAGCAAGACATAGAAAAACGCTGTAATATCTGGCTTTGAACGGCGCACAATAATGTGTGGCTTAAATAGGAAAGAGAGGTGATTGTTGATGGAGTGAACAGGTGTTGGAAAGGTGTTGCCAGTGGGAAGAAAGGAGCTGGGTGAAATGTGGGGTTTGACGCATGGATAAAGGTAGGGCCAACCAGACAGAACATAGGTTAATGATGCAATAAATGGACCAATGAACCTTGGTGAGAGCTTCTTGGAGGTGGTCTTAAGTGGGAGGTCGCGTGTGGATAACATGACCCTTTGGCAGGTGCGGTATTTGGGGGCTGTTAAACTGCGGTGGTTAGCCTAGCGTTGGAAGTAACTGTGCACAAACACATTGACAAGTCCTTCTGCAGCAGTGGACGACGGCTTTGGCAGAGGGAACTGCAGTCTCCTCCTCCTGGGTGTGGAATAATGGTGGTTGATAGGCCTGGCGGCAATGAAATGGGGACATGCGTGTGGAGGAGCAAGTTGTGGGCATACTCAACCCAGGGAAGGAAATGGCTTGAGAAGGATGCATTCTGAGAGTCCATGTACCTTAATGATTTCTCAAATTCCTGGTTCATGCGTTCTGTTTGTCCATTAGTCTAGGGGTGGAAACTGGACAAAAGGCCATAAAAGGCCTTCCAGAATTGAGGCAAAAATTGAGGGCCCCTGTAAGAAACAATGTCGAGTGGGAATCTGTGAAGATGAGGAGCTCCACTGTTTCCTTAGTGGACCAAAGCTTGTGTAGTGGAATGAAGTGGGTGGATTTGGAGAACCAACCCACAATGCTTAAACCCGGCCAGTATTACTGTGTAAAGTGGACCCTGGAGAAGAAAAATTACCATTGTGCCATTGTTAATTCCGTGAATTAAGTCTTTTTGCTGTCTTTATGTACTCAAGGTTCTTGTTGTCTGTCCATAGAAGAAAAGGGTGTTCCACTCTCTCCAGCCAGTGTCTCCTCGAGGGCCAGCTTGACTGATGTCACAATTCTGCTCCAGGTGTGTGAGTTGGTGGGAGAAGAAAGAGCAAGCTTGTTGTCCTTGGATGATCTTTGTGAAAGAACGGCTCCTACAATGGTTTCAAAAGTGTCCACTTCTACGACAAACTGGAGGGAGGGCTTGAGGAAATGCAGGGAAGTACTCAACCTCAGTGCAGTTTGATCTTAGTATAAAGAAATAGATATTGATCATAATATTATCCTTCACAGATTAAAAATAGAACCCCCCTCTACTGGCTCAGATCCTATTTGACTGATCCTTATCAGTTTGTAGATTTAAATGATGACTATTCTGCATGTTCTCAAGTGGAGTTTGGTGTTCCACAGGGTTCAGGCATAAACCTGCTTTTTTTCTCTTTACATGCTTCCTCTGGGCAACATAATTCATAAAAATGGTATTGGTTTTCATTGTTATGTCGATGACACACAGTTATACGGTATATCTCAGCAAAACCAGATCACACTGTAAATTTAAATGGCCTTTCTGTTCCATCAAGTGCAACAATAAAAGACCTCGTGTGATTATAGATTCCAGCCTTTCATTTGAAGCACATGATAATATTACCAGGATAGCATTTTTTCACCTTAGAAATATTGTCAAAATAAGGAATATATTGTCACTAAATGAAAAACACGAAGATGGGCCTCGCCTCGGCTTATGCTGACAGCAGCTCTTTGAGGACTTGTGACTGCAGTCACTCAATAGTTCAGGACTGGAGTTTCCTACAGATCAATCCCTGTTATCTGTTATCACCCAAATGAGATGGGTCCCCTGTTGAGTCTGGTTCCTCTAAAGGTTTCTTCCTACTACCATCTCAGGGAGTTTTTCCTTGCCACTGTCGCTGTCATCCCTGATTTGCTCATCAGGGACAATCTTATCATTTTGATTCAAAAACATTCACATTTCATACTTAAATACTTCTTTTGATTGTGTAAAGCTGTTTTTTGCTACAATGTCAATTGTTACAGCGCTACACATATGAAATTGAATTGAATTGAATGTCCAGATAAGCACAGTGCCCTCCATCATCCATAAATGGAAGAAGTGTGGATCCACCAGGACTTCCTAGAGCTGGCCGCTTCACATGCTGTGTATGTGTGTGCGTGTGAAGCTAAAGTAAGATGAGAGAAGGAATGACTCCTTTCCCCCTGTCTCCTCCCTTATTTGAGAGGGGAGGGGACTACTGTGCAGGATGACTTTCTCACACACACACACACACACACACACACACACACACACACACACACACACACACACACACACACACACACACACACACACACACACAGAAACACTGTTTAATTGGGAAAATAAACAAGAAACCTCTCTAATGACACCCAAACGCGCACACTTCTGGAATCCGTGCTGTAAAGTAAAAATAAACAAAATAACCTGCACTTTCCATAACCTTTCCATTAGAGTGTGTGTGTTGATGTGTGTGTGTGTGTGTGTGTGTGAAGAAGAGAGGAGGATTGAAGGGGCACGCTGTCCAATGACGTGCACACACACACTAACAAAAACAGTGCAGGCTGACAGGCTGAAAATGGATCTTTAACCTCTCTAATGCGACTTGCTTTTGCTTTACGCGTATGCATACACATGTTATAATAAACACACTCGTGTGAAAGGACAACTTTCACACACATATACAAACACAAAATAAAACATGCTTTACACGCACACACATGTTCACAGTGTTATAGTAAAAGGGACATGCACACATGGATGTTGACGGAGCGCTCGCAAACAGGGTTAATCGCAATCTGAGGTTGCACTGTAATGGTAATCAATAATCACATCTATAATTTATATTAGTCAAAGCATGAACTTGTGACAGACATGTCCCCAAATTTGTTCACCCCTCATTCAATGTGAACATATGTGATCTCCCCTTCTGCAAGTGTGTAAAGGGGCGGACCCCTAGATTGTGCACAGCTGGTGCAGGATAAGTGAATGGATCTCGCTTGGGGTCTTAAGAGTTGTGCATCAAATGGAACAGGTGAGAGCTGCATGCAAGTGGGATGATGCAACGCATCCTGAGGACTTCAGGTGATGCTATGGCACTTTTATCCGCGCCGAAAACCAGCCTGCATATTTCAGCCACAGAGGAGGAAAAGGCCGCTGTGTGTGATGTTAAGGCCTCATTCCCAATTGGGATCACCTTTTCCTTTGAAAGCTACACCAAATATATATTTTTTCCTATAAGAGTAGTTTATGCAAAGGACAGTTATCACTCTTAGTGATAACCCTTTTAGTGATTCCCTAGTTTGGGGAAACAAAGCATAAAAATCCTGTATCTGCATAAAAGTATAAATAAAATATTATTCATGTAAATGTAAATCCATTTACATTTCTACTTTATTAACAGTACAAAAGTACATACCTTCATATTTACTTAGGAATCAAAAACTCCTGCGCTTTTATTAGCTCACTGTAGCCTTTTGATGTATCAAATACAGTATCTCTCTCTGTTTCTCCACTTCTGTTTTCCTTGCCATCTGCAACAATTTCCATTTCTGAACACAAACACTTGCTTTAAAAGGTGGCAGGAATATTACCACAATTACTCATAATAGTCAGCAGGTGGCGATATTGCCATTTCAAATACCACACACCACTGTAGTTGCGTAACAGAATGTTTAGTTAAGTTCAGAATGTTAAGAAAAATTTAGTTAAGTAAACCGTCTCGGTATTTGCTTAATATCCCCATTCCACTGAGGGGAATTTGCTACCGAATCTACACAGATGCAAATTTGTTAGACCTCTGGAGAGCGCGGTAGAGGATGGTAGTGGCTTCTTACAGCCCCTTTCAGGCTCCGGGGGAATTCTGTCGTATTCGTTAGTGCCCTTTTTGTTAATTTGGAACATGTTCATACATTTTGGCTGCCCCCTTCAGACATTCATGCCTTAGTATCGATTTTGAACAGCTGTTATCTAGTCGTTATAATTTTTTATGTGTATTCATGGAGTTGTTCCGGTTTTTATCGTCTCCTTACCTGTAAGGAAAAGAATTATTATTAAATGTAAATGGAAGTAATGACAAAATTAACAAAGTAATATTTTAAGGACAATAATGATGATGAACTTCTAAATATAAGTGCAATGCAGAATAGAACAATTTTAATCTAAGCTGTCTGTGGTTTGATCATTTCTGCTAATTTTATAATAAAGTCTGATGATAAATTTACCATATTACGTTATTTCTAAAATATATGTGGCACAGCTGACAACTTTTTTAAAAAACATTGTGGGAGATTCTAAAAATAAGGGAACAGGTTTTGCACAACAATGTCACCACACAAGACAAGGCATTTTGTCTAACACCTTACCATGCATGGCTCAGATTCTGTATATTCTAGGCAGACAGAGAAAATTACAATATCTGCATTGACTATAATCATACACAAAACGGTTTTATATTTATATTCATGAGAACATTCAGTGGGTAACACACTTGATTAAGAGAGAATCCAACAAAACATATACAATATTATGTGTAATGTATGACGGCTCCAAAAGAAGCTGGTGCATTTGTGTGCAGCTTTTGAGTGTGATTGATGCCTCATGCAGCTGGAAATGTGTGTTAATTGCAACTAGATTACACAAATATTATTTCTTTTCACTTGGATACAGTATACATGTGTATGTGAGTAAGTGCTGGTGGGACTATGACACAGTGGCTGAGAAGTGCAAAACAAAATAACAAAACCGAAAAACATAATAACAAATTCAAAAACAAAATAAAACCGAAAACAAAATAACAAATCCGGAAATAACAATAATAAAAACAAAAACAAAATGACAAAACTGAATTTTTTTTTTTTTACAAAACTGGAAACAAATGAGCAAATTCAAAAACAAAATAAAACCAAAACAAAATGACAAAACCAAAAGCTAGATTACAAAACCAAAAACAAAATGACAATTTAGAAAACAAAATTTCAAATCTGAAAGCAAAATAACAAATCCGGAAACAAAATAAATCAGAAAACACAACGACAAATCAGAAAACAAAATATCACATCAGACAACACAACGACAATTCAGACAAACCGGAAAAGGTAGGTATAGTTTCTGTATGAAATACTTATCAATGATTGGATGAGACATCTGTCATTCAAGATATGCAGGAAGTACAATATTTGTGTATCCATGAATGTGCAAACATGAACCGTCCATATTGTGGATTCAAACATGCCGTTCTGACAAATTTCTGCAGCTCTTAAGAAATTTTTTTAAAGCTTTTAAAGAGACACGGCATAAAACGACTATGCCTTGGTCGATGGATTTTGTTTTTGGATTTGTTATTTTGTTTTCAGTTTTGTTATTTGGGTTTTTTAATTTGTTATTTTGTTCTTTATTTTGTAATTTGCTTTTTGATTTTATCGTTTTGTTTTTTGTTTTGTTACTTTGTTTCTAGTTTTGTTTATTATGTTTTTAGTTTTGTTATTTTGTTTTCGGATTTGGTATTTTGTTTTCGGTTTTGTTATTTTGTTTTGCACTTCCCATCCTTTGTACTATTTCTACAATGTCTATAGGTCGGCATCTATCTGTTAACGGGATGATATGAGTACAACTGCAATAGTAGTTCATAATAGTCAGTAGGGTAGTTTTAAAATGTTTAATTGTGAGACATCGGGAGAAGTCGGTAAGAAATTCAAATGGGGGTATTAGGATGTAGTAGAGTAAAAGTGAAACCTGTCGTATCTTCTTTTAGACCATACATCCTTCAGTTATCCTTCTCATCTCAAGTTCCTTTGGGAGGATCCAGAGAAAGCCAGAAGAAAAAAGCTTAATGTATATCAATAAACAGTTATATGGGATATTTTTTATAATGATTGATTTTCTTGCTAGGCTGTTTTCTTCTGTTGTCTAATGCTTGTTGTTTAATGCTACAGTAAGAGCATTAGGGGACCCTCAAGTACCCCATTATGATACCAGAAATGAACAGTGGTACTAAAAGTCAGACTAGAATCTAGGGTAATGGTAAACATACTTGGAAAACAATGAAGAAACTGGTATTTTCACCAAGGTAAAAGACAACCCAATAGAGAAAAATTAAAGTTCATTTTGGTCTCAGAGTTGATAAACAGCAAAGTTGATTTTCTTTGGGCTATGATAATTTCCTGGAGTCACTCCAATGACTGAGAAGGCTACAGAAGTCCATTGTCACTTTCATGAAACCAGTTTGATCTATCATACTGGCAGGAGCCATTAGAAGATGGTAAATTGTGGCCACGAACAGATGCACATAGTCAGTAATGATAGTCAAGTAGGCTATGGCATTCAGGCAGGAATAGCTTGGTATTAACAGGTCCAAGATGTGGCAAGAAAACACTCCCCCACACCATTAAACGTCCACCAGCCTGGACCTTTGATGCAAAGCAGAGTTCATGGATTTATGCTGTTACCAGATTCTGACCCTATCACTTTTTTGACTCACTAGAAATCAAAATTTATCGAACCAGTCTGTTTTTCCACTCTTCAACTGTCCAGTTTTCACGAGCCTGTCCCCAATGCAGCTTCAGCTTTCTGTTGTTTGCTGATAGATGTGAAACCTAATGTGTTCTTCAGCTGTTGTAAACCATTCACTACTTGCTGTAGACCATTCATTATGATTTGAAATGTTGTGTATTCTGAAGTGCATTTGTGCTCATTACAACTGTACAGAGTGGCTATGTAACCATCTTTTAGGCTGATCCAGTCCAGTCATTCTCTGTTGACCTCTTGCTGTCAGCTGAATAGCTGCTCAATGTGTGTTTTTTTCTTTATTGTTGTGTATTAAAATCCCAGAAACTCAGCAGTAATCAAAATATCCAAACCAGCCTGATGTCACGATTAAAATCACCTAAGATCACATTTTCCTAATTTTGTTTGTTAATTTGATAATTACCTGAAGCTGTGGCCCACATTTATATAATTTTATGCATTCCATTGTTTCAACTTAATTTGTTAATTTGATAAGTGCCTGAATTATAAGATGTACAGGTTTTCCTAATAAAGTACTTACTGAGGGTTTCCTTATATTAAGTTTAATATTTGTCCTCCAAAATTATAGACATCTACATACATTATTTAGCCATAACATTTAAAACCACTGAGGTTAATAGCACTGATTATTATGTTACGGCTCACCTATCAATGCGTTAATTGAACAGTCTGTTCTTGAAGGAGGAATAATGGGAAAGCATAGGGATCTGAGTGAAAAGGGGCAAATTGTGATGGCAACTAGTTCAGAGAATCTCCAAAACAGCAGGTCTTGTAGGGTGTTCTTGGTATGCAGTTGTTAGTACCTACCAAAAGTAATTCAGGGAAGGGCAACCAGTGCCCTTGTAGATGCTTAAGGCTCACTGAGATATAGGTGGTGAAAGCTAACCTGTCTGGTCTGATCCTCTAGAAGAGCTTAGCACAAACAAAAAAAAAAATAGCACAAAAGGTTCAAGCAGTTAGAAAGGTGTCAGAACAGACAGTGCAACGAAACTCACTGCAACTGGAGCTGGGTAGCTACAGACTACTCTGTAAATAGAGTGTCTACAACTGAGAAGTGATCATCAGAACTTTACCATGGAGCAATTGGTGATGGTGACCTGAAAATCGCATTTTCTTTCATATCATGTGGATGGCCAGGTGGATGTGTTTTGCTTGTCTGGTGAAATGGCACCAGGAAGCACCAGGGGAAGAAGGCAAGTTGGCAAATGCAGTGTGATGCTCTGGCCAGTCTTTTGCTGGGGAAACCCTGAGAGTTTGTATTATTAACTTGATTGCAAAATCCCTTAAACCTAAATTCAATTAAGCTTCTCTGGAATGTCTTAGACAAACAAGTCAGCTCAGTGGGGATACACCTAACACTTTACAGGACTTATGGGACAAATCCTTCTAACATTGGTACCAGATAACACAGCACAAAAGGTCATTTCTGAGACCATGCCTCAGTGGGGCAGGGCTGTTTTATATATATTAAAACCACTAGGTGGTTCTGACTACTGTAAACTTGATTTTCATCATTTGCTCAGTGTGAAATTATTGGGGTCATATAATTATGTTATTATTACATTTGGCAGACCCCCTTATCAAGAGCAACTTACATTTTAATCTCATTATACATCTGAGCAATTGAGAGTTAAGGGCCCAAAAGCAGCAACTTGGTGGTTGTGGGATTTTAACCAGGACCCTTATAGACAGTAATCCAGTACCTTAACCACTGAGCTACTCCTGACCCTATTATTGTTGAAGTGTTGCAATTTTCAGTTTCATTTTTATTTGTAATACTGGTCATACATACTTTTTTCTTACATTTATTTTTGGAAAGCAATGATTTGTGATGATAATGATCTTTGTTGTGATGTAGTCTAGATTTCGCATAAATTGCCGCATGATGCTCCACAGGGCCGCACATATTATTTTCCATCACTGCTTGACCACTATCCAGAATGCTGACATCATTGCGGTCTTTCAGAATGGCAAGGTGGTTAAGAAGGGCAGCCAAAACCAGCAAATGGCTAAACAATGCCTGTCATGGTGTTGCATCAAAATACCTCACTGAATGGGTATTTTATATAAATATAAATTTTAATCATATGATGTGGGGAAATGAATGAATATCTTCTGGATAAATGATGTTCATCCTTCCATAATGTTCTGGAGTTTAGTGTTTTTTTTGTGTGTGTTTTCTTTGCATACTATGCTGAAAGCTAAGTCTGAAAGTTGCAGCTAGAAACTTGATATGCATGTTTACTCATTTTAATGACAAATGCAATATTTAAGTGCAGTGACTTTATACCTATAAAACGAGAAAGGGGTATTTAAAGATTTTGTTAACAAAAATGCAAAACAACAAATAAATAAGTCTTAAAAAAATATTGCAATGGATTGATGGGTGTTAAATGTTCTATCAATACTACTAAATAACCAAATTTGGATTTACATGTTGACCCAGTATGATAAATTAATTTAAAACGAGTACATCTTTGGGCTATAGGCCATAAATATCTTTTATCTAATAGAAATAACACTACATAAGGTCATTGGTAATAGCTAGAAGTACTGTTAAAAGTTGTTTTACAGATTTTTTACACAGACATATTTGTCTTATTGATAATAATAAGAAAACGTCAGCTATAGGCTAGTTCCCTGTTAAATAAATCTAGATAATTCTGTCAACAGGCTACACTTGCTTGCAATCACACGTTTAAAAAGATATATTTGCCTACAAAATACTTATTAATAAATAAATATAATGTCTAATGTCTAAAATGTTAAGCAAATTTTAAGTTAATTGAATGTGGACAAAACAAATCTGACATTTCTTGCATTTGAAGCTGGTCAACCCTAGCATGCACTATTGCCCATTATCACCCCAATTTACTGTGCATACTTATGTAGTTATTTATTTATTTATTTATTTCCACTTTTAGTCAGTGTGAGTTTCTTTCTGCCACGTTGCAGCCTGTTTGAGTGCAATAGTGCCTTGTGTCCGCTGAGGGGGGCTGCTAGCTCACTGTACCACATTTCCAACGCGTTTCCCTCACACACTCTTCGGTTGGGCCATTACACTTAAACGGTAACTTCGAACAAACGAAACAAGATAAACGGTGAGGAACTAGGGAAACTCATAGAAAGTTCGCTATAGCAGAAACGTTTTGCGACATATTTTCGTTGTCTTATTATTTTCTCCATGTTTTGGAAACTCTATGGTTTTATAGCCCATATACACAAATCAAATTAAAACTGACTTTATAAAGGCATGTCCATTTGACGCTAATTTTCATTCATTCTAGTTTATCTTAACAAATCTGCATGAATACTCAGATTCTTTTATATATCGTGGAAAAACAATGAAATAAAGAATTGGGGGAAATCGCCTGGCATCGATGAAAACACGCAGTATACGAGAGGTAGAATTAATATACAGTATACGATATACAGTTAATTTAATTCTGTACATGTTTAATGGGCATTAAGAAATTTGCTCTACTTTTAGAGTTCAAATTAGAACGCTTAACCAAAAACTACAATTAACAACGCAAATAAAAGTCAAAGCCATTTAGATTTGCAAACCATACATAAAATGTAACATAGCCTAGTTTTGTTCATTTCCACTGAAAAATGCACGTTCTCTATATATATATAGTTTTATTTTAAATAGCTTAATAAATAACGTCTAACGACTCACTACAAAGTTAGTGAGGAATTTGTGCAACCCAAAGATTATAGGCCAGATTACGTTTATTTATTTATTTATTTATTTATTTTTACAGAATTTGGAAATACTCCTTGTTTTACGTATTATAATAATAATAATAATAATAATAATAATAATAATAATAATAATAATAATAATAATAAAAGCATTCATTAACATAAGACGGTTAGACTGTTTTAATGCAATAAATCTGCTCTATATTTTCTGTGAATGTCACAAGATTTTGATGTTCTTACAGATGGCTAAATATGCCCCTATCTCTTGGTGCACTTACCTACAAGTAACTGAAACTTTGTTCTTCATATATAAATGCTTTTTTTTTTGTTTGTTATTGTTGCTTTCTTGCACAGAGTCAGAGAAACTGAGATAAAGTGCAAATTGATAGTAAACTTAACCCATGTTGCCTTTATTGAGGAGCTTTTTTTTTTTTTTTTAAGAGAGAATCTTTTCTGGGGAAAAGGTATAGAAACCAGCGTTTCTCTCACATGTGCATGCTGACATAAATGATAAAATTCGATTTAACACCGAATTAATTTCGATTTCTTAGTTTTACAGTTTATAGGTGCGTCTCTGTTAGATCACAAAATAAAGGTCCAGTTAAAAAGAAAACGTCCAATTTATGGATAAATATGACGTATTGACAAAAATGCACTCCCATACAATTTCATATATTTACTAGAGTCAATATGCAACTAAAATATCTACTATACAAAATTGAATCCTGGACAATACGTTACCCAAACTTTTACACAGGTATGTAATAATCCTCTAAACTATTCTATACAGTTTCAATATATACATTCGTTCCTCAGCAATAGCAAATAAGTACGTTTCTTACAAATATTGTCAGCTTTTGTATTCTTCCTGAATAAAGACCAATGTGCGACTTATATGCTATGCTTTTTTCAATATTAAAGAACTTATTTTCAACAAAAGACTTGGCAACTTTACAGCGTATTTTAATTACTGTTGCCACACGTGAATTTCCAGGAGTGTTCATGAATAAAGTGCCACTGTTTTATTTTGAGGAAACAGAACAGAAGCGAAACATCGCTGGCCCTTTCACTGACTGACATGTCAAAACTTCGATTTAACGAATTCAGCTTTATCCGTTAAATCCGTTAAAATGGCCTTTGGAGCAAATTCGTCTTATGCCCAGATTTTCCTCAAAAGTTTTCTCTTCTTCCCTGTAACTGCGTCACAGAATTTGTCCGAACCAATGCTGACTTCTTGCGTTATCAACTTTATTTATTGATAACGTCGGAGTGAAGCTGGCTCCTCGGATTTCTTGGTGCGCGTCAGGACCTTGTTTGTGAAGGTCACTAACCCTGCCGCTTCCAATCCAGTCATTTAAGCAGTTTAATCGAGGGAGTTGGCGCGGCCGTTCATACTCGGCGGAAGTGCCTCGGCGGGTTGCAGCAGGTCGGGGGAATTGCATGAAGGGCTGCCAGGCCCGCTGTGCTCGCTGTCTGTGTCACTGCCCCTTTTGCCGCCGCTGCCACCCGAGCCAGAGCTCGCGGAGCCGCCTGCACTGTGTGTCTTCACGTGCTTGCTCAGGTGGTCACTACGCATGAAGCGCTTGTTGCACACAGGGCACGCGAAGCGCTTCTCGCCCGTGTGCGTGCGCAGGTGCCGCTGGAGCTCGTCGGAGCGGGTGAAGCGCTTGCCACAGAAGAGCCAGTTGCACACGAAAGGCCGCTCGCCCGTGTGCCACCGCAGATGCGCCTTCAGGTGCGACGTCTTGCCGTACACCTTGCCGCACCCGGGAATGTGGCAGCTGTGAAGGCCCTTACGGCGCAAGCTCGCACCCGCAGGTCCCAGTCGTTCTGCCTCCTGGCAGTTGGGGCAGTCACACGTGGCACGGCCCGAGTAACGGCGCGCTGAGGACCTGGGTGAACCCGCAAGTGAGGCAGACGGAGCCGCACTCAGCATGGCACCTCCTGCGCCGCCCAAAGGAGATGGGCTCGAGTCCGGGTAGGACGAGAGTACGGGCTTAAAGCCGTCCATGATGTGCTGGCCGCCGGTCAGCAGGTGTGGCGACGCACTTGTGCTAAAGGCAGAGTGACTCAAACCGGAGTAGTCCGAGTTGTAGCCTCCCAGCGGCGAATGCAAAGACGACTGGAGTCCTCCTGAGTGCAGCGGTGTCTGCAGCGCAGCGGCGCCGTTGGCGTTCTGAACATCAATCCATCCCGCGCCAACGTCCCACCAGGCGGAAGCGCTCGTGGTCCCAACATCGCCCGTCGGCAGCCCTGCGTGCGACGACTTGAACCACGATTCGTAAGGGTGCGCGACACTCATGCGTGGGTAGATGCCTTGTAACCCGTCCACGCTGGCGTGAACTTTGGAGATAAAAACGGGCTGATGGCCGGTTTCCTGTGAGGCGCTCGACGCCGGGGGCTGGAACACGGGGTAGTCGTTGCCGAGATGGGAATTGGAGGAGGCGCCTGGTGTCAGTGAGAAGGCGCTGGACGCCGATGTGCCACTCGCACCGAACGAGTCCGTCAGAGTGCCGCTGTTTCTGGTCACGCCGAAACTGGACGATAAACCCGAGCCCAGACTGCAGCTGCTCGCCGTGGCACGCTTCCACGGGTGAAATCCCTTACCGAAGGACGTCGTGTTATCCGAGATCGCGGATGGAGAAGGGCACCCGATCTTGTTGCACGTCGCAGCCAGCATGGCTAAAGGTGTCGAACCTAATCGCGGCTCCTCCTGGAATAAAATCGAGTTAAGAGGTGAGTTATAGGCAGTCAGCGTTTATCATTTATAGCAAACGCAAATATTTCACTAATTAATCAATTTCAAAAGGGAAATGTTAAACTATTAGATAACTATAGTTAGTAACTGAGTTAGAAGACATACCTGTAGGATGGATGGTAAATAAAAGTTAGGCTAAAACAAGTACTAACTTTATGCGCCGCAAATAGTTATCATAAATGGTCCAACATGGACGTACATACGAACATGAGAAGAATATGTCGAATAGAAACCAGGTCGCAGCTGAGAAACGAACCTCCGCTTGGATCTGTTCACTTGCTTCCTCAAAACATAATCAAGTGACTGTCTTTCCTGCGCTGACCGGAGTAATTTTAATCCCCTCGGCAGAACAATAGTAGGACTAATTAAACCAGCAAGAAACTCCTTAGACTCACCCCTAGAAGTGAAGTTGCCATCACAAAAGTGCCCTCCTCAGAGGATCTTTTTTATATTTATGAATTAGAGCGGTGTTTTTTTTTAGAGGTGTGCAATACAATGATGTGGTCCGCCCATTCCAGCACAATTGTAGGCTCTGCTCCGGCTTTGAAGTGCCGCTGTGACCTGCGCGACCAATCAGATGAGCCGTACTTTCACGCGGCCGCATTCTAGCGTGAGGTCATCAATAGCGCGCTTCAGACACGTTCCTCCACCCCCTAAATCCAGCGAGCGGAAGAGCGCAACTTTAGCTAGAGGCAGTCAAATTGTTGTGAAAAGTTGAACTTTGTTTTCTTATGATAACTTCAGTCGCGGCAATTCATTCAGTTGGTGGAACTATTTATTATTATTATTATTATTATTATTATTATTATTATTATTATTATTATTATTATTCAATTGTATTTTGTTTCTTTTTTCGTTGTTGTTTTTGGTGTGCTGATTGAGCATAAAATTTAGTTTTTTATAACCTTCTTATTATTGATATATTGACATTTAATAAAATCTTAAACATACTTTTTTTTGACATACGAATCTCATCTTGTGTTTCTCATCAAAGAACATAGTATCTGATCCACGTAATAAAAGTTATATTTCTAACATCAACCAACAAAAATTGACTCAGTTTCTGCTTATATTACTAAAGGGCAATTTCAATTTTTCTCACATTTTAAATTAATTAATTAATTTGTTACTACATAACATTTAATTCCCTTTTACCAATAATACAAGGCAAACTGCCATTTTGAATGTTTCAAAATGTTTTTAAAGCACAAAGTTTGCAAATAACCACATAAGTCTATAACGAGGTAATTCTTAGGAAACTGCTTTACACATTTATATTAAGATGAAAATAATATAGTCTAAATATGCACCTCTTGAGTTCTCTTCTGGGTGAAATCTGGTTGAAAGCTCACTCACTATTCGAGGATGTAAGCTACCCTGCTTTCTGAACGAGGTGATAGAGATGCCTATAATACATTATGTCGCCCATGAGATCGCTGTATACCGGGATCCTCTCAGGATAATGAGGCAGGATAGGACACTCTATTTACATGCAGCGTAGCATGCGCGGCATAAATTTCATTTGAATTTCAAATTTAATAAAGCAGGAGGTTTTAATCATGAGAAGTTTTATTTGTTTGATATTAACATTCTTATTGACCGGCTCAGTTGACCAGTCTGGTCATTATAGGACAGCAGAAAAAGTTAATTAAAACGACCGAGGAGGATTCATCACATCATGGGCCTGAGTCTTGTCGCCTCTTTTATTGCGCTCGATGATAGATGGCCGATCAGATTCATTTCTCTGTTTCTTCGATTTGCACAACAGTTTGGCTGATTCCCTCTCTAACGATAACGCTAATAGCCAATGTCCAAAGAACAGAGGAAGAACTGGATGATTTAAGAGAAGATCAGAGCTCGCGGCAGTTGCAAAAAATAAATAAATATATATATATATATATAGACAGCATCGATTTAAATAAATAAGATTTAAAAATAACAAAATAATTAAGCTCTGAACTTTAATTAAATAATGCAAAAGCTATTCAACCTCGCTCGCTTTTAAAAATGAAGGCACCAGACTTGACCTTTTCCGGACACTGGGCTGTTATCCTAATTTTTCACATTTTTAGTATACCTTTAAAATGAAAATTCTCAAACTGGACCATAAAGATCCCTGATGTAACTTTGCTTTAATCTGACAGCTAATTGAAGGTACACCACATGCGCATCCCCATGATAAAACATTACTACTAATAAATGTAATAAAAGATGTCCTATTAATGGTACCACCCCCAGCGACAAGGAAAACTCCAGTTTGGTAGCTTTATTTCTCAGGGTCAAAGTGATATCCGAGTAAAATGCATAGCGTAACCATAAATGCGTGTTCTCGTAGATGCCCTTTGTGTTAATATCGTGAATGTGTTGATCCCGAAACATCGTTTTAATCAATATAAAATTTACGGCTCCTTGTAAAAACGACTCCATCGTAAGGCTACTGAAGGGGGGGAAAGATATATATGTATTTTCCAATTAAAAATTATTCTGAAAAAATAGAAGCTATAAATAAATCATCCAGACGGCGCATAGTTCAGCCCAGATCTCATCTCATCGTCTAAAATGGAAGAAAAAGACAACCCGACTGTTTCATAAAGCGCAGCAGTGTCGGAGTGCAACAGGGCGCGTGGAGAAAAACTCGTGTTATGTGTATGCCCGCAGGCTGCGCCACCGGGTCCGAGCGCGACAGCGCGAGCTCAGATCGCCTAATAACCGTAGCGTTCAGAAAGGCGAGTTTAATTATAGCTAACGGTGCAAAAAGCAACGCACCAACACTGCTGGACTAATCACAACATGTGCTGGGGTCCTCTGGAGAATCACAGACACTGCGAGGCGCAGAGCGAGCGCACGACTCTTCTCTGTTCTTAACACAGACTGAAGGTATTATGTTTCTTCCCTCATGATAGTTCCCACTGCTATTTTTGAGCACAGTTTTTTACTCAAAGTTTCCCGTCACTTTCGAGGGTTAAAAAACGTAAGTCAGCGATGCAACCACAGATTAGCAAGATTTGTCAGAATTAGTTTTTTTTTGGGGGGGGGGGGGGGGGGGGGGGGGTGCAGGTTTCAATCACATGTTGAACTGAAATCAAACAGGCTAGACGGGAGTGGGACAGAGGGTGCTCAGGTTCCTGTTGGACTGAACAGATGTCCCCGTATCGCTCTTTCTTCTGTCCTCTATGGCCTGCGTTACCGTCACGAAATGGAGCTAAAGACAGACACGGCCCATTCGGTGGCCGCAATCATCGCATTAGTTCTGGCCCAGTGCGCGCGAACAAAACGCGCTTCATATCGCTCGCTCCCGCATAATTCTGCGCACAGAGGAGAGGAAGCAAAACAAGCGCCCGAGCACTTTTCACTCTCTGCCTTAATTTGATCCTCTCTCTCTCTCTCTCTCTCTCTCTCTCTCTCTCTTTCTCTAAGCAAAGCAACAGCTCACCTGTTCAAGTATTCCTGTGGCCCGAGTGTGGTTTAATTATATAGGCTAAACATAAACGATTTATACATGGAGTATGACGATAAAATGTATGACAGTTGTGTTTTAGTGGTCAAGGTACGTCTCATTATTATAGTGCACAATTTAATATTTGTTTAGAAGCGCCTAGTTTTTGATTTCTTAGTTGTCCTTTAATTTTTTTTTTTTTGCCTTTTGAATTTAAAATTGTTTTTACTTTTTAAATTTAAAATTCCGGAAATCAGAGGAACATTGTACATACGTCTATTAAGAAACCTACATATGTGTCTTAAAATGCTAAAATTTCAAATAAAATACCATTACAGTTTGTAAAGGTATTAGGGTGAAAACATTTAGAATATGCTATTAAAATCGGGACAACTGTCATACTGTATATAAAGCACTTTCTTGTTTGTTTGTTTGTTTGTTTGTTTGTTTACTTGATTGTTTATTAACCATAACAGTATGTGTGTGTGTGTGTGTGTGTGTGTGTGTGTGTGTGTGTGTGTGTGTGTGTGTGTATACATGTTATATGTGTTCACACTTTTGTGTTAATATTCAGTCCGTGGATGTCCTCAGAGATATTCTATGCAACTGGGTATAATGTCCAGCTTTGTGACTTTGTTAAACGTCATATGGCTATATCAGTTTTCATTGCAACACAGCACGGTTGTGGCCCCAGCTCTGTCTGTTCAGTAGGAGGTCACAGAGAGAGCGAGCAGATGTCTGTGTGTATGGAGCTGCCAAGTGAGGCCAGGACAGTGGAGCCTCAGACACAAGAGCCCAAATGGTGTGACAAAGGAGGAGCAGGAAGCATGGCTGTGCCTGGTTGAGCCTCAGAGAGGGCCAGTCCATTGCCAGACACACAGCTCACAGACCCGGAACTGAAACCCACTGAAGGAGATCCACAGACCAGGTGATTACTTATAGCTGGATCACAAACATATAATGAGAATAATGGATGTATGCACATGCACAAATCATCACAGTTATACTCACTGTATTAGTACCACTAATACAAAGTTGACACTAATTAGGCAATACATAAAGTACCGATCTATATGATCTATCTACAAGCAAGCTTTTATAAAACAAAGTTGTTGTTCAACACAAATATGAGTTAAAATACTTGTATGAAAAAAAAAAACACTACTAGTAGCAATATTAAAAGTTATAATTTGCCCAGCAAATAGCCTAGTGTAAATATAACTATCATTACAGGTTATGAATTCTGCATTCACAGATTTTCTATGCCTGCATGCATTGTTTGTTAACTTTCAGTTTTTCTTCAGTGTTTGTTTTGGATTTTCAGCTGCCATCTATTCTACAAGTTTTGGCAATATTAAAAAACACAATGTTATACAAACCAAGTATTCAATGCTGTTAAAATGTAAACATTATGCTGAATGTTTGTAATTTAAAATACATAAACATGCCTTTTAATAAATTGTGTTTTAATAAATTTTATTTTTTGATAAAATATTCTTAATTAAACCATATATGTTTCATAAAGCATCATTCTTTGTGATATAAATACAGTAAGAATAAAGTATATCAGAAAAAAGGTATATCAGAATAAAGGTATATCAGTATTTCAGAATAAAGGTATATTGCATATGCTTTGGAATGATAAATTAGAGGAAGAAACTGAAACTAACTTAAATAAATCAATATCTTTCACTTTGCAATGTCATAGTGATCTTAAAATCCTGAGATGAGACTGATGTGCTGTGTGATGTACAGTTTTTTTTGTGTGTTTTTTTTTACTGTTTACGAAGAATAGTACAGTTTGTGCACTAACAAGACTAACAAAGTGATATTTGTAATTTAAGAGCTTGCTCCCCTCTTAGGAGACTTGTGTACAATATATCATTCATCCTGATTCTATCAGTAGTACATGGACATGGAATAGGAAGGAGGCATCCAGTGGCTAATCACTGTACCTAAGCACCTGGAAGCGGGTGCATCATGGGCTTTGGAGTGTAGTGATGAACATTAACATAAGTCCTGCAATTAAGCATCAAATGAGATGCTAGTGTAAGATAGCATAAAAGACAATACTATCATGTGAATGGGGCAAATGGAAGTAGGCTATTGAGGTCTTATGTACACCAGCAGGGTTCTGGATTAGATGGTATCTGTAGAACGATGTATTGCTAAATCCTTAACCTATTGTTAGGTACAAGGTGGTGTGAGTGGCTCAGGGGAACCACGTCTGGAACTTGGCAGTTTGCCAGTCCCAAAAGGAGGGAAAGCAGTGCAGTCAGATTAAATGCAAGGATGTTTTGTGGCATAACTCTGAATTAATATATCAGTGAATACAAACATTAATTGAAAAACAGTTCATAAAGGGCTTTTCAAAGCACTATGTGAGCTTTCCTGCCACTTCCAAGGGTAGTAGCTGACAGAATAACATTCTAACTTCTTGGGAACAATGTAAATTATCTATCTATCTATCTATCTATCTATCTATCTATCTATCTATCTATCTATCTATCTATCTATCTATCTATCTATCTATCTATCTATCTATCTATCCCATCTCTCTCTCTCTCTATATATATATATATATATATATATACAGTATATATGTATGTGAATGGACATGTATTCCTATTAAAGTGACCAGTGAATGTGTGTCTGTATGTCTGTTTATATCTACATATATTTATATTCTGTTGCATGAAGCCTTTCTTTAAATACTATATGCAGTTATAATGTACAGTATGGTTTGTGAATTCTCATTCATGCATGAAAGGCGTTTGTCAAACAGGATGCATTGTAAGGAGTCACACATTTGTGTGAAAGGGTGTGGCTGGCTTATTCACTGCTGAGCGAGGTCAACAGAAGTGGGCACACAACATAAGCTTTAAAAAAAAGCTTGGCACAGGTGTAGCAGTGGCACTCGCTGAAGGAAGGCAATGAAGCGCAAACAATCATCTAAATGTCTGTGAGATGAAATGGCTAGTTAACAATCTTTTGACTGCCTTAACCTCTTTGTCATGGATCGATCGACCAGCTGCCACCTATTGTCAACCCCTTTTCTTGGGAGGAGTATGTGTGGGTGCGTCTGTGCCTGTGTGTGTGTTTGTGTCTATGAGAGAGAAAGAGAGAGAGAGAGAGAGAGAGTATCAGAACACATCAAAACAGTGTTCATTTCTAAAAAGTAAAAATAATTTGAGTCAGCCTAAGCAATTCTAACCTTGCTTAGTTCCTTGGCTTATTTGTGTAGAAATATATTTTTTACAACATGTCTCTTAAATATAAAGCACATGATATTATCACAATATTACAGTATCAGACAATATTGGCAGAATCTTTTTTTGTTTGTTTGTTTTTAGTTAAATACTACAAAACTATTAAATTATTAAAAAGGAATATGTATATGTGAATTGCAGAAAGTTTATTATGAAGTGTTTAATAAAATTGTTAGATGTTAGAAATTACTTTATATTAATGAAACAATATAAATTTGATCAAAAAACATTCTAATTAGACAGTTAATGCACACTATATTTCTGTTTTACATATAATACTAGAACTGTTTAGTTGTAGATTATTTGACCTCCCATATGTACTTGCCTTTAGAAATTTTCCACTTAATGTTCCACAAATCTTTAGAATTCTTCATAAATCATATTCTTTACTCTTTATTATTTGGTTTGTGCCAGTGTGAAATAAAACATGAGAAATCCAAGCTGTTTAAAATGGGATCTTGTTAATTTTATGTAATGTTCTCAAAATGAATCTATCAACCTGTCCTCTGAGTGAGGCATGTCTGAGAGAGGCAAGGGTCTGATCTGCATTCTCCAGCCTCACTAATTATCTCATACCGGCCTTTCTGCCCATCTGCATGCATCACGGAGACCTCAGCATCAGTGTGCCATGGATAGAGTGAGTGAATGTAGAGAGAAGAAAATGTTTCCTTTGCACTGTAAATACACACCATTTTAGTAACACAACTTTTAAATCATGCATTACTTTTTCATGAAAGTTGCAAAAAATGCATAAAGCTCATGTTTGATTTATTTGTTTTCTCAGTGTACAGCAGCAAGAAAAAAAGTACTTTACATAAACTTAAGTAGAATACTATGTTTCAGATTTGTGTAATATTCACTATAATATTTTGAGCTGTAAGTTTACCATTATAGAAAAAAAGAATTGATATAATACAGGTTGTGAGTTCCTGTTTTCCTCTAGCAACATTTTATTGAGAAGAGGTCCAGGTAATAGATGCCCTTGCATCAACAGTTCACTTTAATTACAGCTAACGGCTATTTCCCACTGGAAGGACTGTCTGGACCAATTACGTTGCTATATTGTACAATAAAGACGCTTCTTTGTCCTTCATGATCCTGACAGTTGTTTTTGCTTTTAATCAGTCAGCTTGTGTCCCTTGTCTGATTTATGCTTAATCTACATGGAGGAAATGTAGATATCACACCGAGAAAATCATTATGACTGGGTTGAGGTCATTGACCTGAGTTGAGCCTTGCTTTACTGAAAGCTGTGTTTCTTTTGCACATGGCCAGGAAAGACTGATTAGTGATTAGTCCTTACTTTTTTTCATAATGTATCGTGTTTAATGACTTTAAATACATTAGTTTTTGAGTGTTTGTTTAAAAAGAAGTAATGATGCTCATTTTGAGAAGAAAAAGTTTTACAGCATTGCAGCAGTCCTAATCCAAGCTAAACTTCAGTCAAGCTGTTGTGAGTTGTTATTCATAATCTTACAGCACTGAATCATTCCACTCCAGTTCACCCAGCATGACTGGTAAGATATGGATGAAAAATAAAATATTTAAATAAAATTTCATATGAGAGAGGAAATTCAAATCCTGAAGAAAGTGCAAAACAATACAAATATTGTTGTATGTCTATGTGTAGGCTTAGACCATTAAAAAAAAACAAAAAAATAACAGAAAAATAACACAAATATGCTATACAAATTATTGATTCTGACTGGTCAATGGTAAATGATAAGGCTAATTAAAAAAAACTTTTATTCTTTTAAAAATGTGCTGTTCAACAAAGAAAAACATGATTGTTGATGCTGTGAAGCTTTCTATAAGGAGATACCTATGAATGGTTAAAAAGAATATGTCTTTTATTCATGAATTAAAGATTTCAATCTTTTGTAAGCCAGCAGCAAACACTTCAGGATGTGCTTTTAAGAAGAGATTCATTAGCAATGACTAACTTGGTGACTCAGTATAGGTTGTATGGCTACAGCATGGGAGCAATATGATACCTTGTTCGGATAGTCCCAGACACTTGACTGTATGAATGACAGCATCATATTTGCCTCTAAGTGGAGCTAACAAGCATGTAATCAGATTATCCTTTGTACATTAGTGAATTGCTGTTGCTGCCAATTTGCACATCCATCGACTTGTTTCGGCATTTCAGATCACAGTATGCGTAAGCAAAAAATTTGACAATTGAGTTGGGGGGGGGGGGGGGGTGAGATGGTAGTGGTAGTGTGGGAGAATGAAGTGGGGGAGGGAATAGAGAGGAAGTCGGGGCATTCTTCTCTCTGTGCAATTTAATCACTGTATACCCAAGCAAGTATTGACAGTTGTCCTGTGGAAGCTATTAAAGTTGCTGTCCAAGGTTAAATGAAATTGCAGTTTATCAGGGAAGCATTGAGAAAATAAGGGAATGT